>OW203763.1:36256818-36399330 GCA_934045905.1 Leuctra nigra
CCCTGATAGAAGGGCCTCTGAACCCAGGCGCATAACCTGATATATGTCTAGTTTCTAGATTAACTGCCTGGACGTGATTTAGCATAAATTAAACAAATTGTATATTGTTTACAAAGACGAAGCGTAAATAAACTGCTACGCAATATAACATGCATGCGTGATTTGGTCTTACATATTTGTCATTGTATAAAGGATCGACAATGATGGATTGTATGGGAGGGAAGCGGTCGTGGCATATTAGTAGAGTATAGGGATGCCGTCCCTGCAGCTTTTGCATCTCGTTTGAAGTACCTAAATCACGAAAAACTTCAATCAGGGGCCCTAATCTATAACGAAAACGAATTCATTCCGGCCTGGAATCATTTCAGATCAATGTTTTCCTAATGGCAGGGAAATGATTCCAAAGCCCTGTGAACGAGGTGACGTCATGCGCGAGACCGAACGAAACTCGTCCGCCGGAATGGCACACCTCGCCTAACCAGTGATAGTTCCACTATGGTCTATGCCCGGTCACTTGCAACTACAATGCTATGCACTGAGTGTCTAAAAGCTAGAAACTGGAAGATCTATTTGTATTTATTCTGGTCTTACTTTCTACAGCAGAAGAACATTCCTACGTTGAAGAAAGCGGAAGTGGAGCAAGCAATCACAACTCGAGTCGACAAACTGTTCAAAAATGTCATCCACAAATTCCAGGGAGATGTCCGCCTGTGGACCTTTTACATGAAATTTTGCAAACAAGTGGTAAGCTCCTTAATTCATTTTTAATTGCAGTAGCTTGGATATTGGCATCTAGCTCAATATGTTGTTTTTTTTATTTGTGAGGAAGCATGTTCTGTGGATGTTGTTTATTGTAATTTTGAAAGGGGTCTTCTGGACTTAAATAACCAGCAAACAGTGGAATTAATGCATGATTAGAGCTGTTTGTTTCATCATGGTGAAAGTCATTATAACACCTCATATTGGAAGCATTTGCCTTTCTTCAAGGGCCTTTCTTTCTTCAAAGGGTCCTTTCATACAGTAGGTATACTACCTTCTTAAGGGTAAAATATTTTTGCTACCAGTTGTGTATAGCCAACGCATTAAGTCGTGATAAAGCCAATGATAAAACCAGTCTTGCAAATCACCCCTCTGTATACAAAAATCTGTATTTTAGGCAACTTATACTACTTCTGTGTACGACTGGTAGTCGCGATAGGGGGTAAGTTTTATCACAACTTAATGCGTTGGGTATACCTACCTACCTTATATGGTTTCATTAATCTTTGGTTTGAATTACATCAAATTCCCATTCAGTATGTTGTAAGTGTAACCCTTAGAACCCCACTGACATTTCATAAACAAAAGCATAAAATGAAGAAGTCCACGTTGTTAAAACTGTTTAGTTTAGAAGTTCCTACCTACTAAAATAATGAACAATAATGAATATCTTGTTCCAGGGACTCATTGAGTCGGCTACGGCTATGATGATGCGAATGGTGTCGGTACATAGCGACAAGCCAGAACTGTGGAAAATGGCGGCGGTTTGGGAGTACAAGGAAAACAACAACATGGAAAACGCACGGCGCTATTTACTCCATGGACTTCGTTTACACGCCGAGTCAAAAGTTCTCTACGAAGAAGCGTTCCGTCTCGAGTTGAATTACGCCAACACGAGAAGGAAGGCGAAGGCCGAGCAGGCGGCGGAAGCGGTGAAAGAGGAGGAGGAGGGAGGTGAACCCAAGTTGACAACGGAGGAGCCAGCGCCAACCACGAGCGTCGTTACCAACCAGGTTTATATTTTGCTACTCTTTCATCTGTGATTGTTGCACAATAGAGTAAGTTTGATTAGCATTCATGTGGCGCAACCAATACAAAATTATAAGTAACCAAACAGGAAATAAGTGCATGGCCAATATTGTACTGCCTGCAACTGGAGTTTGCAATCTAGGTATTTAACTTTTTCTATTAATTTAAAGTGGAACCAGGACTCCAGCCAGCCATGGTGCTTAGAATTTGTTGTAATTCATATAAATGACTGATGAAACAATAACTCATACAACAGCATAAAACCATTACCTCGCCGTATGATCCAATAATGTTCTTTATTGAAGTTCCCCTTATTAGTATACATTGCCAAAATATTTCATTGCAGTGCAGCGTTGCCAGATTTATGGTTCATTTCTCACATACACTGTTTCTTTATTTATCCAGAGACCATATATTTTGGAATGGCAGTCTTATTCATTCTAAGTGTTAACTTTAAATTAAATTGAGACTCTTTTCCATATTTTGTCATTCCTCTTGCAGTTTTAGAGCATTTCAAGTCCAATATTCAGGGATCATTTCATGTCTCCCTGTTTTTTCTTATGCCGTTACATGTACATAGTGGAACTTCAATCAAGAATACATAATTATTATCAAAAGAAAGAAAGAAGAAGATAATATACCAGGAACCAACTAGTAAGTCACAAATATTTTGAACAGAAACACTGGTATTGTCAAATATAAAATAAAAAGAGTCTGCAATATTTCGTCGATGCGTTCGATCGACTTTGTCAGCTTGACAAAGCTGGGAGTCTTGCTTGACAAAGTCGATCGAACGCATCGACGAAATATTGCAGACACTTTTTATTTTATATTTGACAATACCAGTGTTTCTGTTCAAAATATTTGTGACTTACTATAATTATTATCATTACATAGTGCACATAGGGATCATGTACACAGGGATGAATAGGGCAAACATTTTTTGCTAGTTGTATGGAATATGGTTCCATAATCTCAGGTAGAGATAACAACAAATTCTCGATGAAGCCCTGGAAGTTGGAACCCCTTAATTTTATAAAAATGAAGTACTACTTGAATTAAATTTTGTATCGATATGGTTTATAGACCTACACGACCATCACACTTTACAAGGATTGGTAACTAAGTGCACCTTGTGATGTCCTTCCCATTATAAGATCCATGCTAATTGAAGCCGGTGAATGTTTGTTTTGTTTGGTTGTTTGGTTACCCTGACAACGAGCTATTACAACTGCACACCTACGCAATGACGTTTTTGGGAGCTATGCTCTAATGTGGAGTTGAAGTAGCAGTTTGCTCTATACATTGCCGCCATAGTGAAAGACATTAACAGCATTGACAGCAACCAAGTATCATATAGATACTTGGTTTCAAGAAGAGATATGGAGGGAAAAGTTCTTGTGCCTGAATTTCCAACAATGAATTGGAAATGTTAACTCCTCCCACTGCTCCAGCCATGGTGCTTCAAATTCACCGTAATTCATACAAATCTCTGATGAAATAATACCTCAAACAACAGCATAAAACAATTATATCTTTCCGTATGCTCCAATAGCGTAAGTTTGGAATCCCAAAATAGATTTTGATGACGGCGCCGCGTAGCGGAAGCCGCGGGAACTAAGCGGTTTTCGGACAAAGTTGCAGATAATGGCGGCTACCTAGTGCTGTTGTTACGGTACGAGCAGAGTGATTCGCGGTATTTCCATAAATATGACATAAAAGATATAAATTTTAATAGTTTTTAAACTATTAAGGAAGGATTCCGTGAAGCTATTTAAGTGGGTGACAGTTTGCGGAAGGCTTGCATTTACCTGTAGTCGTGTGACAAAATACGTATATTTTCTAGCTAGACAACACTTCGTGGTAAATAATCCCAACAGTCTAACTTCATAATAGCATACCAGCTACTTACTTTAATTCAAGTAATTAATATTCCCAGATTAATTAAGTATTGATCGACATTTACCTCAATTTTGAAGAACTAGTACGTAGTATAAACATAGATTAAAATAAAAAGTAGAATGTGTTAGTCGCTCCTGTCAAAAGATCATCTAAATGCCAAACATAAAATTAAAATGCACCCTTATTGAGTTGCGAAATTAGTCAAATTACGAATCAAGGTACCTCAAGTCGGTGACAGGCAAAGATGAACCCGCGCTAGCATGGGCCGCCCTATACCTGGCAATGCTAAACAGGGTTCATCTTTGCCTGTCACCGACCATAGCAACAAGAAGAAACTTCACTTTGAAAATATAATGAATACGAGCAGGGCCGGACTGGCCCCTGGCGGCTAGGCGGCGATCGCCGCCGAGGCCCCTGGCTACTGAGGCCCCTAGATTGTGTATAACATACATTTTTAAATTTTATCATCAAAAAATCCATTTAAAGATGGAAGTACAAAAGCGCCCTGCGTGGCAGGTTGGGGGCCTTTTCTATGTAAACTAGGGGTGTGCGAGTACTCGAAATTTCGAGTTCGAGTCGAGTTTGGGGGGTGAATCAAGTCAAAAAGGGTTAAACTCAACTTTTTCGAGTTAATTTTTTTTTTTTTTTTTTTTTGTTGACAATATTATACTGCTTACATCCTTAAGGTAGCACAACTGATATCTCATATCTTCCAAATAAGCCTATTTTTGGCAGAGGTATCAATAATCACTATTTACATGATACTGTGAAATATGAACAACTTCTCGTGTCTAGATTTTGAGATATTGTAGTTAATAATTCTTATTTTTAACATGTAGTCTTATGGGGGCCATTAAAATCATGACGATTTCCATGCTATTTTTGAGTTTTGAATTTTACTGAGGTTCAACGTTTTTTCAAAAAACTGATTTCTAGATAGATAGTTGGACATTCTATTAGGAAAAAAATTGAAAACAATACCAACGTGTGCTATTTTAAAAGTTATCAACCAAAAACTAAATGATTTCCCTATACCTCCTGTGTTACAGTTTTGTTCATTCTTGGAAGGCAATAAATTGAAACCTCGCTATACGACAGGGGTTGCAAGTTAAATGACATTTTATGATTCATTTATACTTAAATATAGTTGAAATGTAGGAAAACGTTTTCTGAACTTGTAATTTCAAGATTTTTATTTTTTTGTATATGTATAATGAAGGTACTACCTTAACAGTCCCCTCTTCCTATCAATAATCCACTCCTCAACTCACAAGAACACAAGCATTTCTGTTAAAATGACACAATGAAATAATAACAAAGTATTGTTGGACGAAATTGTTGAGATTTGGGAAATATGATATTCCTGCTGATAAAGTGACATAACTCAACTGCAGGTCTAAGTGCTTCTGACAATACTTCTAGGAATGCAATAACCCAGAATTCTTGGCCTAAGGAAGTTCTAGGGTCTTTGGCCTTTACATTCTATGTAGTACCTACCTAGTAGTATTTCTAGTAGCAGATTGAATGAATTTTTTTCCCCCTAAGATACAGCAGCTGTTAAAGCTTATATCCTAGAAAGTTAGATCTTACTTGTCATTCCAAGCTACAAATTTCTAGTAGCACACATCAAACCCCTGTAGTATGAGAATCAAAATAATTTACCTAATACACATCTTATCTTATAATAAGAAATGACATGAATTAGCAGCCCTACAATGTATAGATGATGTATGATTAATGTAAATATTTCAATTCATTTTGTGATGGTCGAATAATAATTTTATGACCTAATAGTACATAGGTGAACATTTGCTGAACATGACTCGAACTCGACTCGAAAAACTCGATTCATCTCACTGACTCGACCTTAAAATATCAAACTCGCACAGCCCTAATGTAAACCCATCTTCCATTAACTTTATGGTGAACATTTCGCAGCAAAATAAACATTTTTAAATTCACAAAAACGATTTAAAAATTACAAATATTCAAAAAGCGCTCTTCGGGGCAGGCTGGGGGCCTCTTCTATTTAAATGTTTCTTCCAATAACAGCATGTTGAGCATTTTGAAGCCATTTAGGTATACGATTTTGCAATTCCAAAATCAATTAAAAATTACAAAAATCTAAAAAAAAAAAACGTCCTGCTTGCCAGTCTGGGGGCCTCTTAGTATGGACATTCATTTATTTTTATATTTATGTTTTTGTTGTACATTTTGCAGCCCAACCAATACTCATTTTTACATCACAAAATTATTTAATTACTACAACATTTGAGAAGCGTTTAGCAGGCGAAATTTGTCTTCATTAACTTTTGTGTTAGGCATCATGCAGCAAAATACCTAAACATTTTTACAATCCCAAAAACAAATTAAAAATTTTAAAAGTTCAAAAGCGCCCTGCCGGGCTGGCGGGGGCCTCTTATATTTGGGCATTTTGAAGTAAAATTCACGATTTTACAATCCCAAAATCGTTTGGAAATTAACAAAAAACCAAAAAGCGCCCTGCGGGGCAGGTTTGTCACATCTTCCATTATTTTCATTTTCCATTAAGTTTATGATTGACATTTGGAGCCAAATACTACACATTTTTAGATCCCAAAATCGCTTTAATAAATACAAATGATCAAAGGGTCCATTCTTTAATTTGAATTCGTTGTTAGCTTCTTCGCTCAAAATAATACACGTTTTTATAATCGCAAAATCGTTTTAAATGTGACTGAAATTGAAAATAATCCCTGTAGGGCAGAATTTGGGTACATTTATCTTCACTTTCTGTTAGCCACATTCTGAAAAAATACAAGTTTTCATAATCCCAAAATCATTTTAAGAATGACAGAAAATCAAAAACCGCCCTGCGGGGCATAATTGACGGGCTTTTCTGTTATGTTTTTCTTGTGAAAAAATGAACTTTTTAAATCACCAAATTGTTTTTACACTCCATTTTAAAGTTATAAAAATCCAAAAATCGCCCTGCGGGGCAGGTTGGTGGGCTGCTTTCTCCCAAAAACTTTTAAATAGTAACAATAGCCGCCGAGGCCCCTGACGAGCCAGTCGGGCACTGAATACGAGGTCTGTTCAAAAAGTATCCGACTTTATTTTTTTTCTCTGAAACCAGTTGGGTGGGATAGTTCATAGTTAGCTATGTTTGGTAGTCAACCTTACTGGGCATGCGTGATTATTTTCAGGCTTGCCTGATAAGTCAGGCGATGTCAGGAAGCCGGTGAGCATAGTCACCTTACATACGCTCGTCGAATTTTTAAATTTCCAATTCCACTTTACGCACGATTACGTAATCCGGCTCCATCAGCTAACCACCAGAAATCATTACGAGCTATGTCTGTAGACCAGGGTGCCTATCTGACCCCGTAGTTAGCCTAAACTGTTTGACTAGAGGGTAAGAAGGCACCAGAGATTTGTGGAAGCAGTGGCCAGTTGTGTGACAAGTCACCACAGGTCGGGTCTCTTGCGCCGAACTGCAGCATGAAAAAAACGGATAACTTCTTGATAGGACTTTTAGAAGTCTATCAGATGATCAATGATCATCATCCATCATCAATTGGTTAATAATTTGCGGATCTTGTTGTGTTGGCTGCCTATCAGAACGCTGTTGGTCATTGTCAACCAAATTACGGCCATCTTTAAACTGGGGAAACCATTATTTAATTTTTGTTACCACCATAGCATCTTTGCCGAAAGTCTGCTTAATCCTAGAAATTGTTTCACAAAGCTTATGACAAAATTTAAGGCTCTAACGCTGATCATATTGTTCCGTCATCGCAGATGTAAATTTGAAAATGCGCCGAGCGTATGTAAGGTGACCATGCTCACCGGTAGCCTGACGGCGCATGACTTATCAGGCAAGGCTGAAAATAATCTCGCAAGCCCAGTAAGGTTGACCACCAATCTTGGCCCACTATGAACTCTTAGACCCAACTGGTTTCAGAGAAAAAAAATATGGTCGGATACTTTTTGAACAGACCTCGTACATCAATTGCATTGCAAGTTGCAACTCTTATGTAGGTACATATTTAGAAATTAAATGTAAAAATAAAAGTGCCTACCTACAGTTTAGTTTAGTTTTATTTCCAATCATCAGGTACAATACATACAAGATATGACCCTTGGGGACATTTTTTGTCAAAGTATGTATAAGAAGAACAGTAGCTGCGTGCAGACGGGAGTGGGAAAAACGGACTGGTTCGAAGTGAGGGAGGGACTGAAGCAAGGGAGTGTATTGTCACCAACATTTGTAGCCGCGTCAGTAACCTCGGCCGCTGACAGCGTCCACCTTAACACCACGAGCAGGTCGTGGTGTGTCTTTGCCTAGTGGCTAGCTCAGACATAGATAGGTCGATGGGTTTGAGCATAGAAAAACAATTAATTAAACAGAGTAGGAACTAGGAGACTACAAAGATGTTCGGCAGTGGTTACTCAGTACAACTCAATACTCAGAATTACAAAAGAAATAATCCACACAGGTGGTTTTATTATACAAAACCATCAACTCAAAAGAGTTACTGAACTGAACAGGCATAAAATAAATAGCACATGGTTTGAGTAGAAAAATGCAAATGGCCTCCGGCCCATGAAGTTACTAGATTGAACAAGAAAGAAAAGTAAATAATTAAATAATACAGTGTGGCAATGCCAACACTTACCTCGAGAGCCTCCTCGACAGATTACTAAACACTAGAGTCAAAATAGGCTAACACTTTGGTTCGAGAACCTCCGTGCACATTTACTCTGGTACCTTCTATACCTTTCTCATACGTACTCAAATTGTGGAAAGCATAAAATAGCTGTATAATAATGGAATTTCGAAATACAGATCTAAACAGAATAATGGTCTATCCGAGACGAAAACCGAAGGGAACGAACAGGACGTCTTGATCAGAGAACGCCCCTCAAGAAAACCACGAGGTTGGCAAAACGTCGGTAGCAAGCAAGACAATCAAACGCCACAAACTCACAAACTGAATCGAATGAACGAAACCAGCTTGGCTCTACAAATAGACTAAGGGCAAGACTTCTTAGCAAAAACACAAATGAAAGTCTAAGAAAACATTCATAGACTAAAACTGAAAGGCGAGAGCCGTATGTGAATCTACTTTACCATGCTTCCCGGTTTACCCTGGCTCGCGGAGTCCACGTCCGAACCCCTCGGTAGACGACACGAAAAGACATCGAGGGAAGTTACATGATTTACGAGCAAGACAAAATATCATCCCTTACATTACATCCGGTAATGGAAAATTACCTGTACAATGTCAGAATGACAGCTCGCATCAAAACCTACAAGGTCGGACCATGCTACTTGACCGAGCAGTGGCGCTATCCCACGGCCGAACAGATAACTAACGGTAAAAGAGTGGGAAAATACAAAACCCAATAGGTGGAATAGATGTTAGGTAGGTAATAGTTTTTTAAACTGTTACACATTATTTACAGTGGTAATGGATGAGATGCTGAGAGAGGTCGAGCCGGATTACCAAGAGGACACCCGCACACTTATATATGCAGACGATGTTCTTGTGTGGGCAGAGACCGAGGAAGAGTTGCAAGAGAAACTCAACAGGTGGGAAGAAGTGACAGCAAAATATGGACTAGAAATCAGTAGAGAAAAAAGTGAAACCATGGTTATGGAAAGGCAACAGAAGACACGGTGCCGGATGCAGATGCGAGGAGAGGAACTGACAGAAAAAGACGAGTTAAAATATCTAGGCAGTGTATTGGCAAAGGATGGAAAGGTGGACAAGGAGATCGAGAGGAGGGTGAAAGCAGCAGAAGTGTTTTACCAGAGTGTAAGGAAGCTACTGTGGAATGAAGATGTGCCCCAGAGGTGTAAGATATTGCTGTACAAAACCTACTATGTACCAATCTTATCATATGCAGCAGTAACTTGGCCAATGGGAGGGAAGGAAGAAATGAAAATGCAGGCTGCGGAAATGAAGTTCCTGAGAAGTGTGGCAGGGGTGACGAAGATGGACAAGGTGAGGAGTGCAAAGATTAGAAAGGACCTAGATGTGGAGTCTCTTAGATTTAAACTTAGAAAAGAGAGGCTAAGATGGTACGGACATATGAAGAGGATGGGAGAAGAGAGGATACCATATAGAGAGGCAGAGCGTGCAGCCATGGGTGGCAGAAGAAAGGCAGGAAGACCTAGAACTAAATGGATGAACGGAATAGAGGCAGCCGCAGAAGAAAGAGGAGAGTGTTGGGGAGTAATTACAACAGAGAAGTGGTGGGAAGACAGAGAGAGATGGAGGGAACTGGTGGAAAGAAAGGAGCCTGAAGAAGTGGAAGAAGAGGTTGAAGAAGTGTGGAGTGTCGGACTTGGCAAGTCGGCTCTGAGAACACAAGTGCCCTAGAACATTGGTGGGATCATCCCACCCCCTGACCCGACAATAGTTGGAAGCAGGGTCACGATATTTATTATGCTAGGGTATTGTGGAAAGTTATAATGTGTTGCTGTTTGTTCAAGTGTGCACAATATAGTTACACACAATACAACACATTATAAGAAGGCATTACATAGTTTAAAGAGTTCTGAGCATTAATAAAATATACTACAATATGATGATATTTGCGTCTTAATACTAATGGTAATAACAATATAAAAAGTTGCATAGAAGTTTATATGTCATTTGCCCAATATTAAACTAAATTATTCGGAATATATTGATGGTTGACGCCATAAGAGCACACAGTAGAAACGCAAATGTTGGCTAACAGGGAGCTGCGCGCGCACTCATGGCTTGTGAGTGTGACGTATCAACTAGCTCATTCCAAACTTACGCTATTATATGTTTTTAATTGAAGTTCCAATTAAACTATCCCAAAATAATTCATATTTGTAGTGCAATGTTGCCAGATTTATGGTAAATTTCACACATTGACATTGTACACATTTTCTTTCTTATTTGGCCCGTGACCCCATATTTTCAAACGGCAGTCTTATTCTAAAAATTATTATCTTTAATTTGAGACTATTTTCAATAATTTTTCATTCCTCTTGCGGTTTTAGGAGCAATTTAAGGCCAATTTTCCGGGACGATTTCATGTCTCCCTGTGTTATCTTATGGGGGAAAAAGTGATCTTCAATCAAGAATATCTTATTATATCATACGGTAAGGGGCAAATATTTTTTGCTAGTTGTATGTAATATGGTTTCACTAATCTTTGGTGTGAATTACAGCAAATTCTCATTCCTATGCCGTAACCCTGGAACCCCCTTAGTGTCGTTAGACGAAAGTTCCATAAAGTGTGATGATTGTAGGATGCAAACCATTTAAACTAAAATTATTAACATCAATTGTCATCAATGACAAAACAGACTTAACCTGAAATGAATATCCAGATTTCATCTTTTACAGTACCTACCTACCTACTTGTAGTTGGTAAGTGTAGGTTGTTGTAGGTAATGTAAACACCCACCATTAGTTAGGAAATGTGAATGAATAGGACGTATATTGTGTTGTTTTCTTGTGGCACTATCATTTTTATTATGTTGACTTGCACTATTCTAAGATCCTACAAGCTTGTTGAGACATATATACATACTCTATAGTTGTTAGCTTAACTCTGTTGGTTTGCTCTCACTTCTTCGCAGCCGCAAGACGACCGTCCATCTGAGGTGTTCTTCGAGTCTGCGATCCACAAGGTGGACAGCGTTCAGTTCTACATCGACCTGCTGAGCATCGCCAAGGAATACGACTTCACGGAGCGCCTGCAGGACCGCATCGTGAACCACCTGCTCTCCAAGTACCGCAACGACGAGCTGGCGTGGGACACGATGGCGCGCAGAGAGCTGGAGGGGTTCTCGTATTCCGCGCACACGCTCCTGCCCGGATGTCAGGCTTCGCCCGCGCCGCTGGATAAGAAGAAAACCAGTTTCAAGGTATAGTTCTCAGTCAGATGGAGAATAGTCACCTTAGACAAAATAATCTAGCTGTTATTTCGTCTAGGGTAGCATAGAGATGTGAGCCGAGAATATTCTCATGAGAATATTCTCCGTGCTCGAGAATATTCTCAAAGAGATTATTCTCCGAGAATATTTGAGAATATTCTCACCAGAGGTTTGAAAATTATTATTATATATAAAAAGTTCAAGTTTGAATGTTTTTGCACCATTTTATGGCCTTGGAAGGCTGTGCAATACATAGGCAGGGATAGCGAGCATGAGCGAGCACGGATACGCGCAACTCCTCAAACCGAAATTCTGTCTATCGAAAATGTCCTTAAAAGCCAATAATTCTTGAATTTCGTCGCAGACTGGTATGAAAATCTCAAAAAGTTCCTAACATATTGGTCCCAGTATCCATGTTTTCAGTTGAAGTTTTAACGATCAAACGGTTCCTTGTTAATTTTCAAAAATCACAGATATTTAGAACGAGATCACAGGATCTCGTTCTAAAAATATACTTGAGACCACTCATTTGTTATGTGTGTGTACACAATATCAGATCGATCTGTTGAACATCAGTTTCATATGTGTTTGAAAGTAGGCTCGACGTTACCGTGATCAAACATTTTCGAGAATTTGACAGCAACACACAAAATGTCGGTAAAATGTCAATAAATTTTGGATTTAAGCACAGATTAGTCTGAAAATTGTCAAAAATACAGATAATGTTGGTCCCAATGACCATGCAAAGTTTTAAGTTGATCGGTCAAACGGTTCTAGTTTAAATTTAAAAAATCAAAGGAAAGATGGTTTCAAATTTTAACCAATGGGAGGATTTGGCTGAAACTTTGTAAGATTGGAAATAATGTTGGTCGTAATGACTTGTCAAAATTTCAAATTGATCGAACCAACCAATCGAAAGATATTTTTTTTAAATTTGAACCAATCAGGGATTTCAAAAAATTTGGGTCTGCAACGCCCAGAAATGTTCCCTATATGTGTGCAAAATTTCAGCTCGATCGAAGAAAACTCTGACCTGTATAGCCTCAGTAACGATTCCCGACTGGTTCTCCATAACAATACTATGTTGCAAGATCCATAAAAGTACATACTTTTTGGAATTGAGCTAAAAGTTCGAGTTTCTCTAAGCTTAGATGCATTTTTAAGAATATGCTCGAGAAAATGCTCGTGCTCGAGAATATTCTCGAGAATATTCTCAAAAAGAATATGCTCGAGCATTTTACATCACTAGGGTAACACCATAAATCTAATTTTTTTATTTATTTTAAAAATGGTATGTATGTGGAAAGAATACCTTTTTGACTCTTTCTTTTATGTTTTGTTTTCCAAAGCCTAGTTCATATTACTCAGCAAAATTGTTAGTTATTTATGTGTAGGTACCCAGTGTGCGAATTGTTCTATTTTCAGAGGGGGGGATAGGAATAATTAAAATTCCGAGGTATGTTGAGAAATATAGCAAAGGCGAAAAATACGATTTCTTACGAATACAATGGGGGGTCTGGGGGGAGGGCCCCCCAGCTACAGGCGGGTCCGGGGCGCATAGCCCCGACAAATTTTGAATTTCAATATTGGATTTGATGCATTTCTAAGCGATTTGTACACTATTTTTTGCCATTTGTCGTGATGAAAACATCAAGACATATGGCATTATAAAAGAGGATTTGCTTTTAATTTAAAAGGGAAATCAAAAGTGGTGGGCAAGCAAAATAAATCTTGGAATAAACAAATCTTATCAAATATGTACAGCTTAAATTGCTATTAAATGCAATTTAACAGTTGTTTTGTGTGACAATTTATTTTTATAATTTTGGATTTATTTCAGAATAAAGTAGGTAGGTAATCTATTGTTTTGTAGATTAAAAGTCAACATTTTACAGAAGGGGGGAAAAATCTATCCCCCCCTGGGATGCTTTATTGGGAAACAGAGCCGGGGATGAGAAAACCAGAGGGGGGGAAATCCCCCCCATCAATTCGCACCCTGTATGTACCTACCTCAGAAATAGAACCTGGATCAATGTCCATGGGGGTCCGCTGGATTTCTGCCGTGGGGGTGGGGTGGGGAGGGGGGGGGGGGGGCAAGAGTAAAAGTTCAATGAGGAGTTTGGTGGGAGGGCCCCCCAGCACATGTGGGTCTGGGGCGCACAGCCCCTTAAATTTTTTGGTAATTTTTATCTCGATTCCAAGCATTTTGTTGCGTTTTTAAACGGAACATAAAGCCTAAAACATTTTTTTTATATTTGAGAAATTCTTTCAACTTTTATAGAATCATGAACATGCTTAGTCAGAAATTACACTTCACAAAATATCATAGATGAGGCAAAGCATTCACCTTCCTTGAAATAGGGCAAACAAAACTAACACATACATTTTGTTGGCATATTTTCCTTATATTTTTTGATCTTTTTGGAAATCCAGGGGGGTGGGGGGGGGGGGGGAGCACAAAAGGGAATCTTCCACCCCCCCCCCCCCCCCCCCCTTCCCTGTTGATGCCCTTGCGGATGTCCATTTTCTCGATTTTGAGTTGCACACTTTTAGAATCATGTAATCAAACTATATAAAGCAATTGAATTTGACTGAAGTCTACAAGTACAGTTATATTGAAGTATTCTCTTACAAAATGACTCATGTCACCATTGCTATACCTACCTACCTGATTTAATAAAGACAGAATTACTAGTTTTCTACCACGGCTTCTTACCTCTGAGGTACAGATGTACATCCGACTTTAAGTCTGTTGACCGTACTTAAGTATCAATAATTAATTATTATTTAAATTTGATACATGTGTCGTAAATGTATTTGCATACATAGGTGTTGAAATTGACATTTTTCCATTAAAACTATTATGGACTAAAATGGTAATGGGGGGTCATCATGGGCGATTTGTTTTTGGTGTAGGTACATGTATTAGTTCGTATTTTGACCTTTTCATATTGGGCATATTCTGTTACTCTTATGGAACTACCTACATGTTCTTCTATGTTCGGTTGGTAAATGTCATGTGGTTTGGACTTTTACTGGCTCAGCTTATTATTTGCAGTTCTAAAAGTTCAGTCTTGTGGGTAGTGATTGGTCTGAGTTTGTGTGAAATGATGTTGTGTTGCCAGGAACGCATCCGACTGTGTGTGACGGTGTATTCGGCGGTGGTGAAGCAACTGAACACGGAGCGAATGTGGTCCCTTTATCTCGAGACGTTGATCGAGCTGAACCAGGATCTCGTGAACCTTCCAACGTTCAAACAGAACCTGCTCAAGGCTGCGTTCCAGGAGGCTCACAGTGCCGGACGCCTCCAGGAGAAGTACTACTTGCAGTGGGTGAGTGATTCCCACACCAGAGTATCATCACTAGTGGGTGAGTGGATGCTGATTCCCACACCAGAGTATCATCCCTAGTGGGTGAGTGGATTCCCACACCAGAGTATCATCAGTAGTGGGTGAGTGATTCCCACACCAGAGTATCATCACTAGTGGGTGAGTGGATGCTGATTCCCACACCAGAGTATCATCCCTAGTGGGTGAGTGGATTCCCACACCAGAGTATCATCAGTAGTGGGTGAGTGATTCCCACACCAGAGTAACATCACTAGTGGGTGAGTGGATTCCCACACCAGAGTATCATCAGTAGTGGGTGAGTGATTCCCACACCAGAGTATCATCAGTAGTGGGTGAGTGGATTCCCACACCAGAGTATCATCAGTAGTGGGTGAGTGATTCCCACACCAGAGTATCATCTATGGTGGGTGAGTGGATTCCCACACCAGAGTATCATCAGTAGTGGGTGAGTGATTCCCACACCAGAGTATCATCACTAGTGGGTGAGTGGATGCTGATTCCCACACCAGAGTATCATCCCTAGTGGGTGAGTGGATTCCCACACCAGAGTATCATCAGTAGTGGGTGAGTGATTCCCACACCAGAGTATCATCAGTAGTGGGTGAGTGATTCCCACACCAGAGTATCATCACTAGTGGGTGAGTGATTCCCACACCAGAGTATCATCCCTAGTGGGTGAGTGATTCCCACACCAGAGTATCATCCCTAGTGGGTGAGTGATTCCCACACCAGAGTATCATCCCTAGTGGGTGAATGATTCCCACACCAGAGTATCATCACTTGTGGGTGAGTGATTCCCACACCAGAGTAACATCACTAGTGGGTGAGTGATTCCCACACCAGAGTATCATCACTAGTGGGTGAGTGATTCCCACACCAGAGTATCATCACTAGTGGGTGAGTGATTCCCACACCAGAGTAACATCACTAGTGGGTGAGTGATTCCCACACCAGAGTATCATCACTAGTGGGTGAGTGATTCCCACACCAGAGTATCATCACTAGTGGGTGAGTGATTCCCACACCAGAGTATCATCACTAGTGGGTGAGTGATTCCCACACCAGAGTAACATCACTAGTGGGTGAGTGGACCACTAGTACTAGTACTAGCACCACACCACTACTACTTGCAGTGGGTGAGTGGATGCTGATTCACACACCAGAGTATCACCACTAGAGTCAGGATTTTCAGGCAAATGCCTGTATCTGAATATGCTCATGAGGACCGGCAAAATCAGACATAAATTTGTTTCATGACTGAGTGATTCCAAATATACCTACCCACTTGATGTTGCATTTTTTTGCTTTTTTAGGCGTTTTTGGGTTGATAGTGGAAATTGCAAAGAAAAATGTGGTAATCTTCATTCTGTGGAAGAGCTTGTTGATAAATGTTTCTTATAATTATCAGAGGCAGAAGGCCCAATGTCCATTCAATGATTCTTGAGGTTACCTTCATTTAATCACATTAATTCGTAATGTTGACACCAGTTATTTTGACATACTTCAATATAACTGTAATTGTTGACTTCAGTCAAATTGCAATTGATAGAACTTGATTACATGATTCCAAAGCAGCGCAAGGCAAAATCGAGAAAATGGACATAATGCCTTCTACTTTTGAGTTACAGATATTATGGTTTTCTTAGTGCTTACTGTCTTACTATCTAGTGCAGGGGTCGGCAACCTGCTGCTCCGGAGCTGTATGCCGATCCTTAGTGGTTCTTGAATGGCTTTTTATCATTTAAATCTGGAATCCAATAATTTGAAAATCCTAAAAAACGTCCTGCGGGCAACAATTGGAAGGTTGTTTAATTCAGTTTGTTCGTTTTAGAGCCCCTGAATCACTCGTAAGTAATGTTGAAATTCTTAAAAAACGCCCTGCGGGGCAACAACTGGGGGCTTTGTCAAAATATAAAAATGAACTAGCCATGCAATTTACTGTTTTCAGTGTTTTATATTTGATTGCCTTTACTGCAACTCCCATTATTTTATTGATTAATTTCTAGGAATTGGCTCCTAGACCAAAAAGGTTGGCGACCTCTGATGTAGTGACAGAATGATGAATGAATGTTGATTTTCCTAAGGTTGACCTGCTTCAATCTACTAGCAAGTTCAACAAGCTTGGCCTGGTGCTGCGCCAAGCTACCGAACGCTTCTCGTCCAACGTTGAACTGTGGCTGATGCGCCTGCGCTTCCATCTGGCGCGCGACGAAGAGGCACTCGGCGGGGAGGTGTTCAATCTGGCGCACAACAGTCTCGGCGCGGGCAACGAGACCACACTGCCTCTGTTCAAGATACTCATACAATACTACCAGGTGATTGCACTGCCATGCAGGCTTCCCACTCTTCCAACCAAGCAATTTTACAAATCTAATGAAATAATATTTCATGAAATAACCCTATTAGATTATCTTTCTCACATATTCTTATTTCTATGTAGGTTAAGGATACAGAGAAAGCACAAACTGTTTTCGAGAATGGGATCAAGATGGGTCCAGCGGTTTCCAATGTGCTGAAGCCCAGATTCCTGGAGTGGTTACTGCTTATGAAAGGTAAACTAACCTTGTTTATTATCATGATATCATGATCATCATTCATCTTAGTAAAGAAACTATACCTACAGTTACCTATCTCATCGACAAGTAAAGAATCACAACATCCCTATAGTATAATGTTCTCCGGTTTCGGAATTCTTAATCAGTGTTGTGCTGTCTCCTATGTGAAAATATGATTATAATATATTATGTCAGTGGCTGAGTGGCTCAAGTAAATACTACCTAGTACCTACACTCCCATTTGTGGGAATTTTCTTTCTTCTGTAAATTGTAATACCTGAATAAAAATTAACAATTGTAGTTCCTCGAAAACCTGGCTGAAGGTCTGGTGCACTGCAAATCCTTAAATCCTTTGTGATTTGGTAAGATCAGGCCCAATTTTTAAAGTGCGCAAATTTAATTTGATTTGTAGAGTAGTTTTCACTGCGAGCGTATTATTGCACTACATATTTTGTACTTCCCTCAGAAAGGTGGAGTGGGGAAGGTTGGTAATGGGAAATCCAGGTAGCTCTCAGCCGATTACAATGGAAGGGATGCTAAAAACGAGTGGTTTTGACTGATTTTGCCAAGCGTGGCCTAATATGCTGGCAGAGAAAAATACTGTAGGTCTAGTTTCTTTAGTAGCAGTGTTAATGAAAAAACATATAAAAGTAAAATATTCAATAGAAATACATACCTACATACAATAATATTGTGAATCATTTTGAACAATGGTGTCTCATTTTTAGAAAACTGTTGGGTAAAAATGAGACACACATTTGTATAATGTCTTCAAAGAGATACAAAATTTTGGTCTTTTAAGACTTGTAATTACTGATGTAATTCTAGAGAACGATGCAGGGTGGAGCGAAGGCAAGAGGAAGAAGAGGAAGGAAGACGAGGTTGCACCGGGCTTGGCCGGCCGGTTTCCGCAAACAATGTGCATAATATTCCCTTTCATGCTTTGCAAAGTAAGCTGTCTCAATGATGAAGAATCGGTAATTTAATGAAATTAATTAATTGCTAATGCAAGTAATGCCTTGTGCTAACTGTGCTAAATGTCTCCATGACAGGGGTTTTACACAAGCGAGGTAAATGCTCTGAGGGGTGTTCGGTAGTATGTTGTTTAAGAACGTACTTTGGCTTTAAACCATCATCTCTATTGCTAGTTTATTGGTGAGTGCTTGCTTATGATGCCCAATACCTACTGACCTGTGTAAAAGTATTTTTTATTCCTGCAGGCTTCTTTATTTATTATTTTTCTTTAGGTTCCTTGGTGTTAGGATATATAAAGACTAATATTCACTTATATTATATATATTAAACGACATAATATGAATCGACCTAACAAATGCTGAAGCACTTTTCCTCTGATGTGGAAGACTCCTATGACAGTTGGCACAAGCGCTTGAATTTCAATTCAAAAGTATCTCGATGTAGATCGGAAAGGACTACTTCATTATTGAATCGATACCACTTGAAACAATTATTTGATAAGATGGATAATCGTAATGTGTGGTGTTTTAGGAATCGTGGCTGTGCACAAAGAGTACGAGTACCTTGCTCAGCAGGACCCCCCTTGTCTTGAACTGCACACGAAGATGATCTTCCTCGAGACGATGCAACCGGACATGAACGCACATCTTGTGCGCAAGTGCTTCGAGTCGGCGTGCTCCCAGTTCGGCAAGGAGAATGCCGGTACGTCATTGAAACACATTCCGAGAGGGAAATACCTTAAGAGACATGTTTGAAATTGTTCAGGATACAAAAAAAATAGAGGGCTTTACTCCAATAAATTGTCTGTTTGCTCGACTTACACTGGGTTATTATGAACTAGACCAGCCAACACTCGAGCATTGGTTTTAGTGTTTTTACCTCACCGACCACCTAGCTTTTTGGTTTTTCCAATTTTGTGTTTTTATGAAACTAGGAAGCGTTAGTGAATGGGAATGCAGCCCATTCAATATCTATGGTAAAGCACCTTATGAGTAGATAACTTTTTGTACACAGAACGTAATACTCTATGTTAATCAGATGTCATTGAACTCTTAAACGCGCCATTACGTGTTACAATAGTTAAGCGATTACCCTACAATACCCTCCCTAGCATACCCTACCATATCCATCACCAGTGTTGGGACGTATCTAGATACATGTATCTAGATATGTTTTGTGTATCTATATCTATATCTAGATACAATTATTTTCATGTACCTATCTGTATCTGTATCTAGATACAAATATGGCTGTATCTTTGTATCTAGATGCGTAGATACATTTCTTTCGAAAATCCTTAAAATTTGAGATCCATATTTGATATTTTAAGTACCTACTGTTCAGAAAAGATCAATTTAAAATATATTTACAAAATAATTATCAATATCACTTGCTGGTCCGGTCCGGTTAAATAATTATTATAAGTTCACATTTGCTTTTCAGTTCAGTGCAGAAGAATTTACAAAACTAATTATCAGTCATACTTTCGGTATCTAGTGGAGCGGTCGCTCCACTCAGCCAAGTCGTACCGTACACTCACAGTCACTCAACATACCGTAAATGCCTATATAAACTGAGGAGCAGACCAACTACTTTTACTGTAAGCAACAACATGGCATTTTCGGCCTACTGGATCTCAACAATGGAAAATCTCTCATTGTTGTGAAATGTCTTAATTTTGAGCTATGGCCCACCTGACAACATATACATCACGCGACAACAACCAGTCATGCCGTTTACGACCTAGAGGACAGTGAAAATCGTGAAATTACACCGCTTTCTTCTTCAGATGATGATGATGATGATGATGATGATGATTCTGATGATTCCCGAAAAAGTTGCTATCACCGCCACAGCCTAAACGGCTGAACCGATCAACCTGAAATTTTTACCACATATGCACTTTTGGCGTCTGATGATACCTTGCCTCTTGTGATTTTTTGTGCCGCCATTTTTAAACCGGAAGTGACGTCATATCTCAAAAACGTCTGGACCGATTAGAACGAAATTAGCGCCATTCGATTTAGACGGTCATCTATATGAAGTATCAATAAAAAAATAATTATTTTCTTATTTTCTGAACCGGAAGTGACGTCATAAATACGCAATATTTAACTTATTTCAACAAATTATACTTAAAATACATACATAAGTAACTTACATTGTAACATAGACAATACAAATTATAAATTCAAGGTTGCAGTGTTCTCGGCCGCCATTCCTGAAACCGGAAGTGACGTAATATATCTAAAACGCCTGTACCGTTTGCAACTGAACTAGCTCCTGCGTATTCATTCTGCAATTTTTTTTTGAAACTCAATTGTGAAAAATGAATAAACAAATTAACGGTACCGGAAATGGCGGCAGGAACCACTAAATGAAACCGGTAGTGACGTCATATATTACAAACGGCAAGACCGATTTTACGGAAATATAGGGATTATGAATTCAGATGGTCGTTCATAAAGTATCAACTAGATTGTTTTCCTATTACCTATTTTGGAAATGACGTCATAAATAAATATGCTAAATGACGTCATAAATATGATAATTGACACTAAATTCACCACTTTATACTTTTAAATAGATATTTAGTAAACCTACTTTGTAAATAATTATAAATTCAAGGTTGCAGTGTTCTCGGCCGCCATTTTTAAAACCGGAAGTGACGTCATATATTGAAAACAGCTGTACCGATTGCAACCAAATTTTGGAAATGTGTAAGACTAATAATTATGAATTGAAGACGACATTATTTTCGGCCGCCATTGTTAAAACCGGAAGTGACGTCATATATCGAAAACGGCTGTACCGATTGCAACCAAATTTCGGAAATATGGAGGACTAATAATTATGAATGAAATACGACATTATTTTCGGCCGCCATTGTTAAAACCGGAAGTGACGTCATATATCGAAAACGGCTGTACCGATTGCAACCAAATTTTGGAAATATGTAGGAATTATAATTATGGATTAAAGACGACATTATTTTTGGCCGCCATTGTTAAAACCGGAAGTAACGTCATATGTCGAAATCGTCTGTACCGATTGCAACCAAATTTTGGAAATATGGAGGTCTAATAATTATGAATTAAAGACGACATTATTTTCGGCCGCCATTGTTAAAACCGGAAGGGACGTCATATATCGAAAAAGGCTGTACCGATTGCAACCAAATTTTGGAAATATGTAGGACTTATAATTATGGATAAAAAGACGGCATTATTTTCGGCCGCTATTGGTTAAACCGGAAGTGACGTCATATATCGAAATCGTCTGTACCGATTGCAACCAAATTGTGCAATTATGTAGGACTTATAATTATGAATTCAAGACGACATTATTTTCGGCCGCTATTTCAAAACCGGAAGTGACGTCATATATCGAAAACGGCTGGATCGATTATAACGAAACTTAAGCTATTCTTCTTGGATAATCATTTTCATCTTATACCAAACGCAACTTTTCTTAGTAAGCAAATCGGTTGAGGCGTATTTTTTTAAAGAAATTAGTCCCTGCTCGGACATGTGCTACAAGCTGTATGAATAAACTAACAAAAGAAGTGATATCCCAGAAAAAAACACTCCGTGTAAAAAAGGCAGCCAAGTCTCTTTACTTTAAAAAAATTCAACACCGAAAAGGAGTGATATCAAAAAAGGAGCCAAGTCAATGACATTTCCAAATATTTAATCGTATTTTTGAAATAAAAGAATAAACACCGAGAAATACTTTACAAAAGGACTTGGCGCATCGTTTTTTTTAATTCATTTTTTGATTCATAAGCATATGCCATTGATATACAACCGTCATTTAGAATTTTTAGAATATTAGGGAAACATCTTTCAATTACATATTATACATACCTACTGTAAAATATTATCTATTAGAATATGTACGTACGCGATAAAACTTGTTGCCTATGTTTTCTATAAATACACAATAGTTAGTTATCTTCGTAATATTGTTTCGTGGTCAACATAATTAAGTCTCATGCGTTAAACCTTCTCATCATGAAATACATTTCTATTAATCCACATTTTATAACAAAACATTTCACAAAGTACATAGTCACATTGAATTTCTATTAAAAATTTTAACTTTATACACTTGACACTTCAAAAATATATAATAGTGTTCCAAAGACAGTTCGTAATTATTTGACAACGTTTCATGATTTCCTTCAGTCAAGATCAAATTATGAAAAGATACCCTTCTAATATCACCATATTAACAGTGCTATAAGAATATGTACGAGCCCACTTCCAATTGTTATTTAATTCTTCCACCCTTATATTACTTATCTATTACAGCATGAAATCTTTCTACTATCGCCATTGACAAAACTATAAAATAGCCATTACTAAAAGTAGCTTGATTCATAGTTTCTGGCTCTAATAGAAAGAGGAAAATGTACCTACTTTAAATTTCTTTCCACTTTTAGTATTGAATGAGGTCTTTAAAAAAACGATGCGCCAAGTCCTTTTGTAAAGTATTTCTCGGTGTTTATTCTTTTATTTCAAAAATACGATTAAATATTTGGAAATGTCATTGACTTGGCTCCTTTTTTGATATCACTCCTTTTCGGTGTTGAATTTTTTTAAAGTAAAGAGACTTGGCTGCCTTTTTTACACGGAGTGTTTTTTTCTGGGATAGTTATTACCAGTAACCATTTGCTGTTCAGTTCAGAAGAATTTCCAAGCTAATTAGGTAAAATTAATCAATATCGCATGCTGTTCAATTAGTAATAAATTATCAGTAGTAGGTAGGTAGGTACTCATTTGATGTTCAGTTCAGAAGACATCACAAAATAATTATGAAAATTATTTGCTGTTGTTCATAATTAACTTTGATTGGAAGTAATTACAGTTTAAAAAATATGAATTTAATTGTTTTTAGTTCAGCGAAATAAATCTAGTATCATCAATATCTATTATATGGAAAACATAAAATTTCATTATCCTAACACGGCCTTGAAAATGTATCTATGTATCTACAGTTGTATCTAGATAAATATTTTTGTATCTTGTATCTGTATCTAGATACGATTTATAATTTGTATCTATATCTGTATCTAGATACAAATATCCACCTGCATCTGTATCTGTATCTAGATACAAAAAAAACGTATCTGACCCAACACTGTCCATCACATCCAACCAAACTCAAACATACCCGAACATACCCAACTAGACAGAACATTACTATAAAATACCCGAACCAACCCGAACAAAACCGACCATACCCTAGGTACAATACAGACGTAACGTAGCGAAACAGTACATATAAATACTAGGGCTGTGCGGGACAACTTTTTTTCATTCGGGACGGGACCGGGACGGGATTTGTAAAAGAACTCAGGATTCGGGACGGGATCAATTTAAAATATGAAACCGGGATCGGGTCGGGACACATTAAAATCTCGGGTTTTGGGACGGGATTGTGCAAAATCAACTTCTGAATTGGATGTGATGTAAATTTGGTATGTTAAGACATTTAACCTCAAGTCTAGAAATGTTTACGAGCTCTACATTTATTTATTTATGTTTATTTATTTATTTAAAGTCTTCTTCTAATGTGTTACCTTGGTCTTCCATCAGTCTCCATTATTTGCAGGTTATGCACTGAAATAATACCTAGTGCGATGTATGCGTAAATTGTGTTTATTGACAGGAGTAAAAACACCCAAGGTTATTAGCAAAAATGTTTGTTTACATATTTACATTTATACTGGTATGTAACAAATAATCTCGAAGAAATTGGCACTGACTAATTAAAACAGAGTGAAGAAATGGTAAACTAAACCACGTAATATTTGATTCTAAAATGGCGGAAGGCGGCAGAAATCAGTGACAGTTCTGTCCTTGAAGCCAAGAAGCAGTCAGCCAATCACGCGCAGCAGCCAATCAGAGCTCTGAATGGGCTCTGATTGGCCCATTTCGAATTTGAAATACGGCGGGATATTTAAAACGGGATTATTCATTTGTCCCGATTCCAGTCACATCCCGGTTGATTTCGGGACAAAAATACTTTTCGGGACGGGTCCGGGACAAAAACAAATCCCGTCCCTGGACCCGGGAATTGCGTGTCCCGCACAGCCTTAATAAATACACATATACGTACAGAAAATTAATCTATGATCTATGATGCCGTCTCCTGCGCTTCAGCCCCGAGAAGTGTTGTGTTAAGTGGGCGGAGCTAGACGTGAGTTGGCGTCAGTCTGGCGCGGCTCCAAACAACTAGCATGTGCTGTTGCTAATATCCTACTTCTGTCTAACTTCCATCACAATTACATACTTCTATCTTGCGGCTTCTGCAAATCTGTGCCTGGATAGAGAAGCTCTAAGATGTACGTCGTTACGCTCCAGTCCAGAACACTCCGCAATGCAGAGTCTGCTGGATTCCATCTATTTTATTAAGGTTTCCTCAAGGTGTTTCACTAACTCAATGTGTCGCCGTATACCAAGTGTGGAAATTTCTACACCAACTCACACTTTTTGATACCTTATGTTACAACCTTCCCACATAGTAGTAAATACTAAATAGTTCCGTGATTGCAGTTCCAATTCTTTTTGAAACTACAACGTCATAAATTAAAATAATAAATAAATATCGCGACCCTGCTTCCAACTATTGTCGGGTCGGGGTGAGATGATCCCACCACTGGGATGATGCCCTGGGATGATCCCAGGGCACTTGTGTTCTTAGAGCCGACTTGCCAAGTCCAACACAAAATAACATTAATATTTCAAGAACATTTGAGTTGCCTACATTCAAAACTGTCCATAGGGCATTTCAAAGATAGGACGATAAATCCGCCGCCGTATGCGCTGTAAATGGCGTGTGGGATTGGTCTGGCGCGAAGGTCAAACTTTCCGAGTACGCAATGCTAATTTAATGGCGGGATAGAGTTGTCAGATCTTTGTTTGTTTCCTTCTATCATTGACTTCTTCACTTTTTCAATGCTATTGAAAGTATGTAGGAGGAAAAATATTATGGCACTACATGTAGGTATTCATAAATTTGATTGGAATACTATTCTCTGCATGACAAAATAATCAATAAAAGTTTGAGCTGGCCACATGTTCTTTGGTCAATAAAAATTATTTATAAGTAGAAATATAAGATGGTAAGGTAAAAGAATGGAATAGTACACAAATCCAAAATTAGGAAAATATAAAATTTATTAACTATGTACACTCCCCCAAATAATAAACGGTACTCGAAAGAAAATGAATTGACTGATTAAGGTTTGATGGCATCATCCCATGAAGTCAGTGCTAACGTATTATCTAACTCTTTTAGGTGAGCTCTGATTTCATTGATAATAACAAGGATTGATTGTCAAGGAACCGGCCCAGCAGCCAATACGTTTTGTACCAAGTACCGTTTATTATTTGGGGGAATACATGTAGTAAATTAAAGCAAAAAAAAAAATTATTTTGTAAATTTCAGTAATAGTAAATTTTCGATATCTCACCTCAACATTTATCATCCTGAGCCTTAACAACATAATTATTATAAATTGCTTGGTTGTAGTTAAATCGATTCTTGTTTTTTTTACATAGCCTTGCATATGAAAACAATCTTCACAATCCCACACACGATTATCAGAGCACTCTGGCGGGAGAACGTTTGGTAGATGCCCTATCTCCATAAATAATTATTTTTAAAGTTCTAAGGTCAAGTTTTTCAATACTCTCTGCTAAAACCAGTCATTAAGTTAACACAGTCATTCTAGGAATGTCATTGGTTGTTGCCATGACAATACAGTCCTAATCAACTGTTTAAAAGTTAGCAGAGTATTAAAAGTAAGTCTGGCCTAAATTGTTTTTATTTCTCTATTTGAGAAAACAAGAAACACGGCTGCACTCTGGTGGCTATTGTGGTACCTACTTGGTAATTGGACGAGCGTCTGACGATAGAGTTCATCGCGTGCGCGCTCACCTTATATACTTGGATCGGCCAGTTGGGGGGTTATGTACACTAAAAGCGGCGAGAAATGTCAGCGTCACTGTAGCGCCGTGGAAAGACGCTGGGCTGGTATGCGATCATCCCGGGTTTGATTCCCGCTCGGATCGTTCTTTTTTTATTTTGAATTCGCGAATGTTTTAGTTTGCCCACCCAAAGAGTTTTTTTTTAAGGTTGCCCAGTATTAATTTTTGCCAGAAAAGTTAAATTACCTGCGGAAATAACTTGCACCTTCATCCTCGCACGGTCTGTGGGTGGGGCTTGTATGCTCTCGGCCAATCACGGCATTGATGAACTCTACGATTAGACGTTCGTGTAATTGGTAGGGTAGATGCGAGGGGCACATTTGTATAAATATATTTGCTTTCGTTGTGTGTTATGGCTACAAAAGTAAAATTATTTATAACTAATTTCAATTGCAATTGTTTCTCCTTTTTTCACTGCACTTGGAAACACAAACTGTAAATTAGCTTTTTTGCTAGAAGTGGCTCTATCATGCATGCATCGCTTCTTAAAACTATGACAAAAAGAACAAGAAAAAATGTAATTCTGTTAAAATTTCTTCTCAGTGCTAAGCTAGAAATAAAAACATTTAGCTTTTCAGCATAAGTACACATAAACAATAATATGAATATAAAGGGGATTCTGGGGGGGGGGGGGGGGGGGGGGGGGATATGAGATTTTAGTTTTAGGGCAAATATAGTAAGATGTTAGTAAAGAGAGACCGATATTAAGCGAAATCCCTCATTTTGCTAAGTCATAGTCAAAACGTTATTCTGGGATGATCCAAGCGGGTAAAATACGATGCATACGAACAGCTCCAACTGAATAACCATGGAAAAAAAGAGCTGAAACATTCATAATACATATATACGAAAAGAACTACTAGGTACCTAGGCCCTTATTTGGAATTTGTATTGCAATATTTCTAAAATTAAACCAGTAGATACGTACCAGATTTTTCTTTGAGAAAACCCTCATTTTTATTGGCTGTGGCCAGGGTAAAAATAAAGTGATTGACAAAAACTTGTAGTCGTTTCTTTCGCCTATTCATAACGAAGACAATGAGCCCACTTGCAAGTCTTGAGAGTAATAATTCCGGTGGCTGGAGTTGTTTGAATGCAACAGCAATATTTCGTTAAAAAAAATTGGGATGGAAATATTGGAGGTTAAAAAGACCAAGTGGGTTGTATAATCACATAATCACTCATAGAATGAGGAAAATACAGTCACGTGGTATCACTCGAATACCCTTAAATCCCGGTCACAACACTGTAAGATTTAATATTCAAAACTGTATGCACTCTGTACAATATTGTAAAACTCATAAACATTATGCTGAAAAACAAAAAAATAATAAAAACAAAAATTTACAAAATACAAAATAATACAAAGACGTTATGCAAAAGAGAGAAAAAATGCAAGAAGAGAAGAGCGAATTCAAGAAAAATTCTTCTAGGCCTGATTTATTATGGTTGATTTTTGTGAAGTTGTGCAAGGGCTCTGGTAAATGATTGAAAGTCATAGGTACTTTTTTACTGCTATTGCATCTAGGTAACTCACCTTATATGTTGTTGATTGCTATATGACGGAGCTAGTTCACTCGAGCAGTACCACTCTGGCCTGCACTCCGTAAACCTGGGTTCAACCTCGTGACCGACCTTCTTGACTGAGGTGTTTGTGGTTCCTCAGACAGGAGGCAAAGGTGATTTACTAATAACTCACAATTGCCTCCTTCCTACCTTCCATTCTTCCCCTTTCTTCCCCTTCAGCTGTGACACAATACCACCCCCCAACATGACACCATGCCCTGACACCCAATGACACGATATCGTTGCACAGAACAACACGGCTAGTGGCGAGGATGGGGGACTAATTTTGTATCAATAAAATATCATTTACTATAGTAAAAATTGTCCAAGGCTCAAAAATATTCATATACTTTTAAAAAGAGTACTACTGGTGAAAGCTGGGGTTTGCAGGGCAAAGTCCCTGAGGACGGTTTCTGTCAAGGTCATATGTTTCATTTCAATTTTGCAGCGTATAAATGGATTTTTATAAGGTATCCACACATTTGTGTGGAATGCTATCACGTTTGCTATCGATCTCTTGTTCTTGTGCCTCCCATCGCTATGCCACTGGAGTGTGATCTTCGTTTATGTTGCAGACATATGGTTGGATTACGCTCGATTCGAGATGGATAACGGCGACGAGAACAACATCGGTGCCATCTTCGAGAGAGCCAAGAAGACTTTAGATCCTCTCCTCGTGGAGATGATTGTTCGAGAGTTTGATCTCATTCAGGGCGGATTACAAATCAAGATGGAGACTCAAGTTATATGATTCGTGATACTGATAACCCTGTTGTGTAACTGTTTTACTGTGTCATTTTATGAATATGTGGTACTTGCTTTTACAGATGCATACAGGAGATGTAGGGTCTTCATATTACAAAAAAATACATGTACAAATAATGCTGTATGAGAAGATAATCCAATTGAGATTTGAATGGTTTTTCGAAAAACCTTTTTTTTAATATTTCTTATTGAGCTGACAAGATATTATGATTTTCTTATAATTTAATTTTAATTTTTTCTTTATCGAAGTAAGTGTGAAAGACATAGTCTGTGTTTCAAGCCATGAAGCTTGTAAAGCTATATACCTAATTATGTATGTGGGGAAGCTTGGGGTTTACCTCCTTTGTTCAACCACATTATTATTATTATTTATTTATTTTAAAACACATATATAACACATATACACAGGATACATATTATTATACATGCGTTTACTGGCAGTGGGAATAGAGCAAAGCCCCGTAACAACATGTGCCCCACTGCCAGCTTGAGCAAAAAGTCACAGATACATTAAAAACACATTAAAAAGACAACCATAAAGATAAATTAAATATATACTTATCAAGAATAAATAACAAAATCGTGCGTGAGCACTCGTCGATAAAAACTATTGTTGACTATTTAAAATTCGCAGCCGTAAATTTAGTTTAAAATCATTAATGTTAGTGCAGTCTTGTCGTAAACTAGATGGTAGACTATTGTATGAAGCAACAACTCTGGTGTAAAAAGCATGCAAATATAGATCCGTACGTGCAAATGGAGGAATCAATCTTCCAACATAATTATGTCTTGATCTAGAGACATTGTTAATTGTAACACGCACATAAGGATCAAGGTCCACAAGGAATAAAAGCATTTTTTTAAAGAAGATTAAATCAATTTCATTCACTAAATTCTCAATAGAGAGTAGTGAACACAAACGCAACCTCTCTCCCGAGGACACATCCCTTCTCTTAGTAATGAACCTTGTTGCCCTGTTCTGCACTCGCTCAAGTTTCAACATGTTTGACATTGAGGTAGGATGCCACGCAGGGCATCCGTATGTCATTATAGGCCTTACTAAACCAAGGTAAACCGCCCTTTTTACTTTAGGTCTAGCCCCATACAAAACTCTCGTTACAAACCCCAGAACCTTGGCCGCTCTGTTTCTAACAATATCAGTTTGAACATTCCATTTTAAATTGTTACAAACAGTGAAATAGTTGTAGGAAATAGTTTGTGTTGATGATATGTATCTATACTATCCTGGTATCCAAGGTCTGAGAGTAGCAGCAGATGCTCTTTCTGACCATATTTAAAATTAAAAGAGATTTGATAGTCCTAGGTCATAAAGTGTACTACATTGCCACACAAAATTACACAGTAACACAGATACTATGAGTGGGGTTCCTTATATTTGATTTTGAAACTTTACATCAGTGGTTCCCAAACCATGGTGCCGCATCAGAACACGGGTGAGCGACTGATCTGTTAACATGGGCATTGGCAAAAAAAACAAATATTTAGTTTCCGCACAATTTCTACCCAGGAGGCCAATTCTCGAGTTTCCACGTTTTGAAACCATTTACGTTAGCATTGTATAACACTTGAAACAGTTGACAACTATTGCTTAGCCTTCAACTTTTTTACGTTTTAAACAGTGAAAACGTACATGGTTTCAAAACGTTAATCTCAAGAATTGGCCCCCAAAGCCCTGATTCTACAACTGCATTGCTGGTCGCCTAGCATTTATTTCAATGTTAAGTACTAGATGGAAGAAATTGCTAAGCGACCAGCAATGAAGTTGTAGAATCAGGGCCTGATCCGTTTCAGCTTCCAAAACCATAGTTTTTCCTTGGAAACAATGCTCCGCAGGAGAGTTATTCTAAATGTCCTAGTCGTCTTGTTTCTCTTGATACGGGCTCACTGCACACTGGAGTGCTATCTATATAACATGGTAGTGACGCCGTATCAATTGATACGAGAGGACAAAGAAATTTAGAATAACCGCCCAGCTATGCGGGTAAGCCCCCCGTAATGCGCAGTTTGGGAACCACTGTATTACATTCTAAGATCAAACAGAATTATAACAACATAATTTTATTCTCATCTTCATATTACTATATATGAACTTGGGGCAGACCAGTTTCCAGGCATCAGGCAATTAGAGCAACTTTCATTCATTAGAAAGTGTTGAATCTCTCTGGTGGTTGAATTATCTGGTGCAGTACCTATGCATAATACATGTTCTCAGTGTTCGTATAATACAAAGTAAAATGTAATGTTGTAATATGTAATCAGATAATTAAGGCTAACATATTGTCTTGCCATGGTGCTGGTTGAATCCCACACCATTGAAGGTGATTCCAACTGAATATTATACTACACTAAATTTATTTTTACCAGTTTGAGATAGGTGGTAGGTAGGTAGGTAGGTAGTAGGTATCTACCTACATACTCTATTTTCACTTTCTGCAAACTGCCATCCTCTTCTCATTTACTTTGTATTTGGTGAACCATCTTTCTCCTGATTTGTGCAAACTCCTTTCCTCTGAACACTAGTCACAACATCTCTATTATATTATGAATCCCACCCAATCAAAAGCCAATCATGTCTCCAATCAAAGCTTGTTATTATCATTGAAATGTGAGGTCACCTACTAGAGTGAGACAATGAGATCGCTTAGACTGACTTCTGATGGTGCGATCTTACATTTATCAGCCTATCAGATTTATTGAACGTTCAAGTTTTGTTTGGCCAAGTGTACCTAGTCCTTTATCAATAGTATGTGTTGGAGACTTGTTCATGACCTCTTTAGTAAAGGTAATAACGCTCTTGATATTTGATATTTCCATGCAAGTACATTGATAAAACAATAAAACAGTATGATAAAACAGTATTTGAAAGAAATGGATTGGCTGAAAAAGATGTGATGGCATCATTCGATGAAGTAAATGCTAACTTGTCATCGAACTCTAGTAGGTGAGCTCTAATTTCATTGAAAATGATAAGGATTGATTGTCAAGGAACCTGACCAGCAGCCAATCCATTTCGTTCAAATACCGTTTTATGAATTGTTGGGTGCAGGGTCAGCGTCAAAAGAAGCCGGCCAAATCCTCATGTTGGTATATGGGAAACCGGCATAGGAACTATTGGAAGTGGGATGGAGTCTACTGGATTCCATCCATGTGGTAGCTTGTACCTACTCCAGTCTTGTAGTGTTGCTGCCCTGACAACCGCAGAGGTCTACTTACTACAGACGCAACTTCTTTCAAACATAATACAATGGTTCGGTGTCTTGGTTAATGACGGAAATTTGTGTATTGAACTTTTATTGCAGAATGCAACTTTGACTTCCAAGGGAAATATTATTTCTTGAGGACAGATACCTAAGTGGCTTACTGGCCATTTGTTTAATTCCAGGTATTTCCTTTCTTTACACTATTTGACTATCATGGGGACATTTCTGCCCATTCTTCCCCAAACTCCTTCGGCAGCATGACCACAGGTAAAAAATATAGTGGTTCCATCCAACTTATTTTGAGTGTTGATCAGTTAATTTATTTTGTGGATGGCAATGATAGTATAGGTAATAATGTTAATAATCTTTAATATTGTTGAGATGTCGATGGTCCAGTGCAATACGGAGACATCTCAAAAAAATGGAAAAATGAAATTATGTATCATTGGATTCAGAATTTCAAGCTCTATCCAGTCCTGTACTGAGATATCTTTTAGTTTCATTTGCCTCCACGAGATCGCTGATGTATCTCTATAACATTCTCCAGTTCTGTACTGAGACATCTTATTGTCCATTAAAATAACCCTATGTAAATGTCCCAGTTCTGTACTGAGATATCTTATTGAAATCTTATATTCGATTTATCTCAAAACTATGATTTTGGAGATGTCTCAGTATTGTACTGGACAATCGATGTCTTGTGTTCAACTTGACTTAACAGATCTGTCCCTGAATCAAAATAAAATATCTCATTTCCAATGAGTACAACCCGACTACAGCAGCAGACACATCAAGATGTCCACTAATAATGCGGGTGAAATATATAGGCCCTCTATGTTGAACCACTAAAAGAGAGTTGCACAATGTTTTGACTACTGCCCCAGTCGGTACTAAATTTTGTTGCCTTCTTGCATTTTCTTTCCACGAGAGAAAATATCTTAAATTAAGGGGAGGTGCAGGATGTATGAAATAATTTTCTATATAATCACAGCGTAATATTTTACTGACATTGTTGTAATAATAATGAATTTTCTTATTCGTTTTACATACATATATCACCAAAATTTGATAATTGGTTTAAAAGCGGTGATGCATAACAAACGCATATATTAATTTGTATGGTCTATAAATAAATCACACTGCTGATGTAGTATGTGTTCGAGGTATAATCAAGGGGCCACGTCGATAAATCATCTAACATTTGCTCGCACAACGTAAGCCATACTTTCAATAATGTAGGTATATGAATTTCGGACAGATGGAGCCTTTCTTATATTTTTCCTAGGAGCCTATGTGCGAGCAAATGTTAGTTAGCTGGTTTATCAACCCTCTCAATTGATATGATGACAATAAATGAGATTGGAAATCAAACAATAGATTTGATTTGAAAATAATCAAACAATTAATGAAAAAACCACCACATACCTATTCGATGAACACAGCACATCATTTTGATGTCTACAATTCTGTATTGATAACAGTTGCTCTTTTTCGACATGCTATAGGTACTCGATTGACAAATCAACATAATATAGTAGGTAATTGGAATTGTTTTTGTTCGCAAGATGCCACAATCTCCACTAACCTTAGCAGCATATGTAGACAAAGGTGAGAGTAGAAATATATATACATTTGTGTCGCTAGATTCAAAACCTGCTATCACCAAAAAATCATTTTTGAGTTGGCTACGTAAATTTAAACTGTTTTTATGTCTACACCACCTTAGAATTGCTACATAACAAGAACAAAACATGTATTTCCTTTCAAACTTGGATTGAAAACTGATGGGTCTGGCTATTAGTAGAGCTGTACAATGGTTTACCCTGATTTTCTCAGTATGTAATATACAAAGTTGAGATAGCATGTTTTAAATCTAACAGACTCAATGTCTTCAACTATATTCTTGGGTAAAATACTGATTAAGGAAATGTGACATTAAGAAACAGATCTTGTAAATGGACAGTAATATTATCAAATAAAATAATGTATCATTTGCAAAATGTGTTGCAGAGAAAAATACCAATCAATCCTCCAGACACAGGAAAAATTCAGCTTGTTTCCAAATTACAAAAGTCAATTTTCCTGCTTTCCGAGACGAGTTACATTTGTTTTGATGTACAGAACTACAATTTCTTGCAAATTCAATAAGTTCACAGAGTCAATATCACTCGTATTTCTCTTGAAGCGTACCACTTCCAAGCTAGATGTTGAATAAACTTTCCATGCATTTAAAAACAATCCTCACAATAATAAGAAGAATCAATAAAAAGCATCGTTTCTTTATTTTATTAAATATCGAAGAGTTCTTTAACATAAAATTAGTTTAATTTAGTCATGAATGTCATTAAATTTTAGATTTGAATACATCAATTTAAAAATAATGTTACCAGAGATTTGTATAAATTAAGTTTAATGGTTAATGATTCATAGATTTTTATTTGATAGGTAGGTTTATTCCTAGGTTTAATAACATAAAGTTTCATAACTGGACTTGTTTATCAATTATCACACAATCAAGCTAAGATAATTCATGTTTATAAGCATTCCAAATGCAACCATTTCATCTCATAAGAAAAAAAACAAGCAAAGTGCAGAAATTGAGCCTATTTAGAACCAATTATATTATACTTTTACTGGACTTTAAAATGAAAAATAAGTGTAGAGACTTTTTACCTACCCACTTTATAGTGTCACTATTAACCTGACCACATTTTTGTAACTTGATGATCACTGTTGGAAATAAAAACATAATAATATGGCAATCAATGACATTACTGTAACAATGCTTCACCGCCTCAAACCCATGTTAAAATCTTTATGACTTAGAATATTTAATTTAAAATATGGTTCACCAATATTCAAAAATAATAACTACCAAATGTAAAACTCGTGTTACAAGTGGGAGAAACAGTGAAATACAATGCGCATTATGAACGATGGACTGAATGCGATACATTAGTGGTTGGTTGCTATAAAGTATATACAAGATATAGCTTATTCCAATTGTTTATCCACTCGGAAATACATTTCCAAACAAGAACGTTATATATTATTTTACACCAAGACGATCTATGGTTAAAAACCATTAGGTACATTTTTTCACAACAAATTTTGGCAAACCGCAGTTGCCTCGCACCGCGGCCGTTGATAACGAAATGTTCACTTTGTTAAAACATCGATCATCGAAGCAATTTCGTCTTATGTTGAAATAAATTCAAGGACGTTCATTCTTCAAACAACTCACTTTGATTCTTCTCACTTAAACTTCAAAACTCTCACACAACATCTATGAATGTCGACATTCGTAGATATGGCTCCAAGATTCGCTGATTTTGGAAATATTAACAGTTCTAACACTTAAGTAGGGATCCAATAATATATCATATCACTATTTGCTCAATCTTTGATTGCGATAGCAAAATATTACATTGAGTAGGAATTATCGCGCAGCTTGATATGCTCCTTCGCAGCCTCACATGTAGATCTTGCGAAGATCTGCTGGGGATGTTATCATGTTGCATTGAGGACAAAGTTTTTTGGCTCCCTGCAAGAAGAAAAACAGATTTGTTACAAATAGGACTTCATTCATTTGGAGAACATTGAGTTTCACATCTATGAAGATTTATTGAAACAGAGTAGAATAGGGTGCCCAGATATTTTGAAAATCTTGGCAGTGTCCTGAATTAGTACTTTCATACATCCTAGGGAGGGGTGAAATCATATAGTACTTTTATTCTCAATCCTGTCAATCCATTTCGCTTGAGCAAGAAAACTTGGAATATGTAATACTGATTCAATGTAATTTAACATTGCACGAGAGAAGTTATATGATCACACCCCTGATCTTAAAATAGTGCATCCCGGAACTTGATTGGTCCCGCAAATGTCATATTTTGAAAATGCTCAAGGACAGGTCCAGTCGGTGACAGTCTGAGTTGATACCTGCTTAGCATGGCCCGAGATAAATAAGCCCATGTTAGAGAGGTTTTGCCTGAGCCAGTCACCGACTTTAGATTATCTCACAGAGAAAGGACACAATGCGTTATAAATTCATATTTCTACAAACACGCTAAATGCAATTATGAAATAATTAAACATTTTCATGTTATTCTAATCAAATTGATTAAAACTTGGTCACATATGTAATAGAGAACTCATTGACAGAGGGGAGTGAGATACTTTCAGTAAAGTAAAGTGTTCAAAAATAGAGCCTCATCCACAGATCCAGACACAAAAGTGCTGCATGAAAGGGAGCAATGAGCACTCTCGCAACTCAGCTGTCTGTCTGTGACGCTCACTTCGCTTGCTCCATTCAGTACTAAACTAGAATACAACTCGAGCACTCTGGGTCGCTCAACTCTTGCCCTGCTTGTGAGGAGAGGTCCAAGTCTAGCGACCTCCCAAATACAAACGTGCAACACCCAGTCGAAATTATAATAAATAAGAACTAAGTTATACCTATGTAAATAGACAATAATAATTAGTTATGATTAAATTGCAAATTATTACACCATATCTTCAGGAATTGTCGAATTCAGAATAGTCTCTGAAGTCAAATAAACTGTAGCAGCCAAATTTCATCCCAGCAATTATAATACGAGCCCTTGTCGTCAAAACTGTCATCCTTTTTCTTCTGAACACCAGCCGAACCAGAGCATAATCCTATGGATCTGATGACGTCCTTTGATTTGTTACTCAATTATTACATCTTAATCCACATACGTGTTGCAAAAGTTAACTGATGGAGTGCAACAATTGCTGGATATAAAAGCAAGTAAGCATGAAATCTAAGCATGATTTATGTATGTATAATATTGCAATATTTTGTGAAATTAAAAACATTCAGCATGAAATTTAATACATAAATGAAAATTCTAGCTTTTTCATGCGGTGGAGATTCTCTTCTGAGGCTGCATTTCATTTTGATAATCCTTTTTGTCTTCATTTTTCATATTCTTCATGGAGTTGATTGAGATGAGCTTTGATATTTTAAATCAAAAACAATATATGAATGTATGAACTCAAGGCAGTTAGATGTTAGTTAGTTTAGTTTATAAAGACGTACAGTTCTTCAATTCTTCATGAAGCCACACTGACGTAACTTGTTCTTCAAGTGGATGGAATCCATTAAAAAACAACAAATTAAAATTCCCCATTACTAAAATATTAGCTCTATATCCACATTATTTTCTTGATATTCTGTTAAATGTAAAAATATATTCAGAATTCAAATGTTCTTTAAGTTGACGACAATTCATAACAATTAAACTTTTGAGATGGGAAGCAAATAAATTGTTTGAATTATTAGTTACATATTGTATGTACCATAAAATGTTCAATTATTTTACTATATTTTAAAACAAATAAAGTTCTGTTGATGGCGTAATTCTCTTCACTCGACTTGTGATGTTGTTGGTCTTGCCTCATTCCTGATGCCTTGTAGGAAGTGTCCTCTTCTCAATCCAAAATCAATATTAAACATAAACGAATGTACCTAACCAAGTTGTTGAGGCGCCTTAATTTCATTAGAGTTGTAAAACAAAACACCCAAACAATTGCTTCAAATTCTAGTACTTAAAGAAAGGAACCAGATTCATTTCTTAGGTAGATAGGTAGATAGGTAATGTTCTGATAACCGCACTGATAACTCAGCTGTTAAGCACCATACAAATCATAAAACTACTACTACTACTACTACTACTAAGTAATTGATTATGTGCAACATTACCAAAAATAGGTAAAGGTACATTTACAGTTCGACGCTCAGCGCTAGCGCTGAAAGATGAACATGGTTTATCTTTGACCTTGAACACCAGCGCTCGGCGTTGGCTAATCAGGAGGCTCAACGTCGAGCGCCGAACGTCGAACGAACGCCGAACTGTAAACGTACCTTAACAGACTTAAATAACATGCTTCTCACAGAATGCAAATGCTTGTGCAAATTATTTAGAAATAGCTCACATCGCTTAGCCAATTGAACACTCAACTCTTGACACTCGCTTCTTAGTTGCACACATTTGGAATCTGTTACACACTTGATCAGTTGCAATTGACTGAAGTCCACAAATATAATACACCAAAGCATTATCTTTCAAAATGACTCGTGTCACCATTACAAATAAGACTTTACGAAGGATGACACAATAGCTTTTTACCCCTTAGTTTTTTTGTGGGCTGTCAAACAAAAACATCTAAGTGAATTTATCACAAAAAATTTTGCACTTTTCTTTTTATGTTGTACTGCTACTCGTAACACCATTGTCCATTAATATACTACAGACAATGAGATAAGTCCAATCATTTAGCAACATCATTCTCTATAGAATGTAGGATAAAGACAATACATTTAATAGTAATGTATCTGTGAAGAAGAAAAAGAATGCCTCCAGGTTGCTTGCTTCAGATATTTTAAAATTTAAACAAATGCTTGATTGCCGTTTGAAGTTCATATAAATAACATTAAATAAAGAAAATATCAAAATAAAAACAGTGTTATACTAAGAAGTAATGAACAAAATAATATATTCATTACCTTACTCCCTGTGAAAATATGAATTAGTTTTCGTTCTTACATTGTGTTGAGTACGAACTACATACAGATACCGTATTAACTCGTGTATAAGACGCAATTATATGTCAATATTTTGATTCTGAAAACAGCCCTGCGTCTTATACACGCATACCAAGCTTTTTTCCCAGTAAATCCAAGGTGGATGTTTGTAAACAGGGCTGTGGTAGACTGCCACATGTTGTCTATCTCTGCCTTTCCCTCTCACTCTGTCTGGACTACTCATACTGTGTCTAGACACAACACTATTACATATTACATTTTTGCAACAAAATGTTTTCCCTTGCATTTAGATCAGGAGACAAAATATATGTTTACGTCTGATAAACATTGCTCTGACAGACATAAAATAGACAAAACACTGTTGAATGGCGATCTTAATGGAATGGGAGGAGAGGAGTTGGGTTTGTTTTGGAATGCAGAGGAAAGGCAGGTGCATGCCTCTTATAGCAAGCAACAGCTGCTGGGAAAAGACTCCCCTCCCCCCTTTCTCAGAAGCAGGAAATTACTGTTTGTTTACAACAAGTTGGCAGTGATTTTCATTCAAATAGCTAAGTTAGCTGGAAAACCAACATTTAGATGGATATCATGTATACAAACACACACTGTTTTTCATCATTTACTGCGTCTTATACACACATGCTAAGTGTTTTCTTAAAATAGACTTCTCAAAACAAGGGTGCGTCTTATACACGAGTGCGTCTTATACACGAGTTAATACGGTACACTGAAAATATCAGGGAAAAACTCATCATGAGGCACCTGAAACCATTGTAAATAAATCTGGCCCTTCAGTGCCTGGGTTCTATCAGGTACGCTAGATCCGCATCGGATGTCGTGTGAGTTAGTTACCAGAGTGTGTAGCCAGCAGTCTTCACAGTGAACATGCCAACAGCAGACGGAGATCACTGGTTTCTTGTACCGCTCCTGCAGACAAAACATTACAGTGTTTCACTTAAACATGCTATGCATTACAAGCATGTACAATTGAGCTACATATTTTACATTTTTTTCTTATCGTAGAGGGCCTAAGATGAGTGGGTAATTTTGGCGCCGCCGCTACGAAACTAGAAGAACTGTGCTCACATACTTTTCTCTATTCTCTATCCATATAAGTGAGTTGTAAAATTTTGTCAATCAGACAACCAGTTATTATTAAAATGTATTGCTCTACCCATTGGAGCAATATAAAGCATTATTTGATCAATGTATGGCAGACACTTAATACTCGATTTTAAATGTAGGATTCAATAAACGTAATGCATCAAGGTGAAATTCCATGCACGACTGGCTGACCAGATTGAAGGGAAACATGACACAGTACAACAATATACTTCTTTTGTGGTCATAGAGATGTAAAATTACCGGTAATTTAAAACGAGGTAATATAACCGGTTATATTCCCAGTAATATTACCAAAATCTGGTAAAATTAGTAATATTGGTAATAAAAAATTGGTAACAAAAAAAAAATTGAGTTTCAGATACAAAACGATCATGGATCGTTCATTTACGAGCTACTTCTCTACCTATTATGAGTGTATACGACTAATACGAATTTCCATGTTCTTTCATAAGACATTGACTTTATTCTCTTGAGTATTGGAAAAGATTCAATGATGATGGATGAATAATGGCTACCAATATTTGATCAAGTTAACACAAGAGCAAGAGCTTGCTCGACCCATAGAGTGGGCTTCATTCGTTACCAATACATTATAGAGAAAGCAATTTCTCTTCATGATTGCAAAAATAATATAGTTAGTATGTACCTACTTAGTATGTACAGAAAAAACGATATCATTAGTCATCTTTTATTACCATCATAATTGCCTAAATCATTTTTTGTGTTAAATTTATAAGATCCAGTTTAAAATACAAAATGTACCTATAGCTATGATAGTAGGTATTAAAGTAAAAAAAAGAGAGGTAATATTACCGTAATATTACCGATTGACATCTCTATGTGGTCATATATAAAATATTAAGACATGATCTGATTGCAAACAGATTGAATAATATGTCTTTATTTAGCCAGAATGTGGTATAAAAGTGCAGACTTCAACATCGACGAAAACCTTCAGTGCTGCTGCTATAGCAATATTGCCTATCCCTACCATACATGAAATGCCAATGCTACTCTGTACTTCACAATGTGTTAGAAATTTCTAAATTGTTTCGTGTTAAATACTGAACTCTCACAAGTCACTAGTCTGCTCCACATACCAAAAATCTCTAATTTCTAAATTAAATTAGAATAAAAGTACCCTGGCCCTTCCAGAACTCACCATACAAATGAGACATTTGAAACTGTCGTCTAGATGCGAATCCACTTCGAGCTCCTTGATACGCTTCTTGAGCGAGTCGAGGACGTGGTTGGAGGACTTAGTCGTGGCCTCGTCGTCGGACAGTTCGGTGGAACGCTGCTCGGCAGGAGGCGATGTCTCGGCATGCAGCTGACTCGACGCTGGCTTCACGTCGACGAAGCTCACGTCCATGGCAGTCACGTTGCTCGGGAACGTCTGACCAATGCTGGGACTGCGGAGAATGTCAGATATTATACAATGCACCAGTAAACACTCTAATTCTATTAAATGTAGTTGTCAAAGTTCCTCAAATCTCCAATATATTCCATGATGGGAACTATCATGTGTGATGAGGTCTGAGAAAAGGGACCTTATGGTTAAAACTAAAAGGGAAGTTCCGAATTTAGCTAATCAAAGTCATAATGTGTAAACACACATTGTTTATTGATATACCTCTTTGTTAATGTAATCTTTATTACTTTTGTATTTGTACAACAAGCAGCAGTTGAGGAGCTACATTTCAAAATGCAACTTGTAAATTTTGTGATTTTTCTGTTCTAGGTGAAAAAACATGAAGAGCAACAATGTTCACGCAGCCTGATACTCGAACTTGTAAAAATCACATAAACCAAAATGTAATTACGTAATTATAAAAACACAGGATTTTGTATCTCTTCCATGCTAATGTCAATAGAAAATCGCCTTTATCTCTGTTCATTGTTTTTGGACAAGTTGCATTTTGAAATGTTTCTCCTCAGTTAAAACCATTCTTATCAATGTCCATAAACAGCCCTCACGGAAATGGCATATTTCAAATTTTTTCATATTTTATACCTACCAATAAAACTTTTTTGGTCTAATGGCAATTTTTTTATTGATAGAGCTTGATTCGAAGCATGCAATGCCACATTTGAAGGATTCAGAGCCAAACATGACAAAGCGCCATTTTTGAAAATATTGAGATTTTAATGTTATCACGGTTCATATATTAGGGGAATTTTATTTTTGACGAGTCGGACAGCTAAAGTTCCTGGTCGAATTACATTACTAATTGTTTCAATAAATACCATGAACGCCATTAAAACAGCTGGAGTCCCTTGAGGGACTAGATGGGCAAATATAAGTTGTGTATGAATGATTGATTCATCCATAAATTATGAAACTTAGCCAAAGAGGGAGGGCAAGTGCTAATGTTAATGTAAGATGACTTGAACTTGTAAAAACGTAAGGGAACAACCCTAGGAAGTTATGAAACAAACTTAAAAAGAATGAGGAAATAAATATGAAAGTGCTACCTGGATGACCTGAAGGACCTAAAAGTGTTTTAAATTCATTTTGTAAAGTTAATAAAATCTTTGATCAAATTAAAGAGTATAGAGATGGCATAAATCAGTCCAGTGATGGGACTAACAATAATAATCGAATTGCTTGCATTTGTTGCATTTCGAACCTAAACTCCTCATTCGTATTGACGAAAACTTATTGTTAGGATTGGTTTGCCAATCTCTTTGCAAAAGTTAATACATTGATGGCAGGGGTTACCATTAAACTATTCAAGAAGAACGTATTCAATAGGTGCTCTCTTGAACTGCTTTGAGTCATCTCACTTGCTTGGCGGGAGCTCCACCAACTGAGTTAGCTGGGCAGATGCTAAGTAATACACGCCTGCCTTCAACTTGTCATGTTGCGTTCGAGTGTACGAGGATTTACCTGATAACTGCTTTTCTAAGAGCGGCTCTCTCCTTGTCTTCCTCCACTCCGTCTGCCAAGGTCATGACCACGTCTGCCTCGGAGTACTGCGATGGTCCGTAGACAGACGTGTCGTCGCCGTCCACCACTAGATCGATGTCGTCGTCTGCAGGACTGGGCCGGGTGACGGCCGTTGCCATACCGGTTGCTGGAACATAACACCGGGTCAACTTCAGATTGTTTGGAGGTACCATAAAAGCTCATTGAGAAGTTTAAGTGATGCAATGTAATTACTTGACCGAGATTATAATTCATTCATGTTCAGAATTATTATTTTATACTACCTAATTGGGAATTTTCAATTTTGTAGTTGGAAATTGTGAAATATGTTACCAATTTGCACTTCATTATAGGAAGATTTAGTCCATGACTTCTCTTTTCTTTAATGTTGTTTGCATATTCAAATAATTTGTGAACTTATTGGTGAAAGCATTTCGCAGCCTTAGAATGAAATCGTTAGTGTATGTTCCACATTCACAATATCGATTAAATGAAGGTTGCAGTCTGACGATAGCACAGCGGAACATAGCAAACTGGTTCTGCTGAGCTGAAATGGCTTCAGATCAAATTGGACAGCAAATTGGTGGAATAGAAGAAGGGCAATGTGAAGAAAAATAAAAATATGTAAAAGCTAGAGAGTGAAAATTGATCACAGACTTGCATTCTCAGACTGCGATTTGTTTACTGAAGTTTCTTACACGGCCACAGAATTTGGGACAAAAATGTAGCCAAACGCTCCGACATCATAGTTAATTTAAAGCTTATGATTATAAACAATGTAACATGATGCTGGATCAGGCTGCATCATGCATCATGGCTGGATCACGTACGAAGGGGGGAGGGGGATTATACCCCCCCCCCCCCCCCCCCACTTGAGCAGGCTGACCCTCCATTCACCATACAAAATTAAGTTTAGTGTCCACAAATCACTTTAAAAAAATTTAAATTCTAAAAAAAAACGCCCTGCGGGGCAAAAATAGGGAGCTATTTGTTCTAATTTGAGAAGAACTGGTAAAAAACGCCCTGCGGGGCTAAAACTGGGGGCATTGCCCCCAGACCCTCCTTCTGGGTGTCGCAATCCCCCCCATGATGAAGTGCGCACCTGTGCTGGATGGTGTGCATGAATGATATTCACCTGCAAATCCCCCGACTAGAAGTGTAGTAGTTCGAATCCTTCTCTGCCCTGCCCACTCGTATTCCTCGTACACGTCGCTGTCTCCTTCCACGTCAACGTTCTCGTCTTCCTCAGCAACGCCTCCATGCTAAAGGACAAGAAAACAATCTCATTAACAACTTATTGTACTACGCCTGATAAAAAAAATAGCAATACTGGCATTATTCTGAGCACACAATAAACACACTTTCTTTTGTAACTATATTTTATATTTTAATTTTAAATGTTTTCCAAACACTTTTTTATAAAAGTCATATGTACTATATGTATGTTTCTGGAAATAAAACGATGATTACAAATGAATTGCTGTGTGGCCTTGAAGACGTGAGTCGGATGAATAAAACGATATACAGTATCGTTCCAGTTCAGTATAATGGTTGTTCCGTCTCTCTTGACAGACTTAATTATGAGTAAAAATAAGAAACAAAATGTGTGTGAACTAAATACTGTAAAAACTTGTGAAAACGGCTACAGAAACCTACCAAGTGTAAACAGCGTTTTTGTACATGAGATCATATCATGACAACTGTCTTCTGGGATGAGGAAGTGTGTATATTCATGAAGCTCAATACCACACAGGACACAACAGGAGAGAATTAGCGGCACATAACCACATTGGGAGAGTGTATCAAGAAGTAAAGGAGTCAACAGCTCATATCACATTAGGATGCTCCTTCATGACATATGAGGTTGTCTGTTACTGTATTAAATAACCATCTTATTGATTGAAATTGGACAAATTAACATTTTGGAAATATTGAATAAAAATGAGAATAAATGGGAGATGTTAAATGGAAGGATGACATGAGTAGTGTAAGGGAGATGTGAAATGGAAGGATGACGTGAGTTGTGTAAGGGAGATGTGAAATGGAAGGATGACGTGAGTAGTGTAAGGGAGATGTTAAATGGAAGGATGACATGAGTAGTGTAAGGGAGATGTTAAATGGAAGGATGACGTGAGTAGTGTAAGGGAGATGTTAAATGGAAGGATGACATGAGTAGTGTAAGGGAGATGTTAAATGGAAGGATGACAAGAGTAGTGTAAGGGAGATGTTAAATGGAAGGATGACATGAGTAGTGTAAGGGAGATGTTAAATGGAAGGATGACATGAGTAGTGTAAGGGAGATGTTAAATGGAAGGATGACATGAGTAGTGTAAGGGAGATGTGAAATGGAAGGATGACATGAGTAGTGTAAGGGAGATGTTAAATGGAAGGATGACGTGAGTAGTGTAAGGGAGATGTGAAATGGAAGGATGACGTGAGTAGTGTAAGGGAGATGTGAAATGGAAGGATGACATGAGTAGTGTAAGGGAGATGTGAAATGGAAGGATGACATGAGTAGTGTAAGGGAGATGTTAAATGGAAGGATGACATGAGTAGTGTAAGGGAGATGTTACCTTCTGCAAGCACGTTTCAACATGGCCGTTGAGCTCCTCGGCAGATCCTTGTAGCCGGTCGTTGCAGACGGGACATGTGGCTTCGTCGGCTTTACGCTTCCGATTCTTCGCCCGCAGCCGCGCCTGTCTGTTGGCTTTCACACGTTGGTAGATCTAAAACCATTCCATCTCAATTAGCATTGAGAGATAAAATCACCCATAACAAATAACTTATGCCAGTCATATATAAAAATAAATCGAAAATAATTGTAGAATGGTTCTAAATCGATTGAAGTTCTCAATATTAGGAAGAAGTTCCAGCCTGACAGTCAAGCAAGTAAAATGTCCTTGCTGTTAACTTCCATTTCAATTTAATTTTAAATCACCTATCTTCTGACTTGTGACATTCTAGAAGCAAATGGTAGGATAATCAATCATTTATCAATCCCATTTGGAAAGAAAACGAATACAGAAACCAATTTTAATTATCTCCATTATGTTTTGGAAATATGAAATTAGTATTGTGATTATGGTACAAAAATGTAATCCGAATGGTGTTTAGTCTCAATATCTAACCAAGCAAGAAAGGTTAATTTGAGTGATTTAGTACAAACCGTGCAAACTGGATTTTCATGCTTTTTTCAGTTTGTAGATGCCAATGCCACTATTGCTAAACTCTAGTTCTTAAAGTTCATTGACGTTTAGAATAGCAAGTCGATCACGTCGTTCATTGGTCGGTCACATGAACACTGCCCTGTCAATGGCAAGACTTTCTTCTTTGTATTATTGAAATTGTATAAAGTATGTGAAATACACACTTTTTAATAGTAGAAAATATTAGAAAACTTTAATAAAATTGATTTATCTTTATCTACAGTCGTCTTGTACATATTCTTTGATAATTGATATTTACATGTGTAGGTTTACAAATGCTCGCTTGACTACAGTAGTACACGGGCTTGCTATTCTAAACGTGAAACTTCATTTATTCACTTTAGGTAGGTACTTAGTTTCTTGAATACAGAATTTATAGGTTAGCAGAAATTTTCATTAAAAATAAAATATATAATATTTCAGAGGTTTAAAATATATATTATGAATTTAAATAATTCAATGTGATAAATCCATGAAAACTAAAAGTTTAATTTGACTAATTTAAATTCCAGTACCTAATCTCATACAAGATTATGATCAATTATTAATTAATTATCAAGTTTCACACTTTTATTTAACAAAATAAACAAACATGAGACAAAAGGCCACAAAGCTACCAACAGGCAACTGGCAATACATAATGATATAGAGAACCAATAAACAGCCATCTTTAGTAGATAATATATTACACTGATACAACTGGAAACATTCTGTCTACTTACTTCCCATCGGCCTTCCGGCGTGCCGTCTGCCGCCGAGTTGACCTGGCCGATGTTCCTTGGACCCTGCGGCCCCGTGGTGGAGGGTAGGGCCAGTCTCTGCGGCTCGGCCGATAACCGCCGCTGGATGCGTGTGCTCGCGCTCAGCTTGTCCAGTCGGTCCAGCTCCTGAGCGAAGTGCATCTCCACCTCACCAGGACGTAAGGTCACTCCGCACACGGGACAGAGCGGGTCGGACTTCAGCTGCTTCTTCTTCCCTGCAACCAGGAAGGACATGTGTTAGAATGATTTGTTTTACAATATCCCAATGAATTCATCTGCGGCTAGAGTTATGATTTACAAATACAGGATAAATCCTAGGGACAGCATCCACTGGGCTTCAAACTACAATTTTGTGAATGTTTCTTTAATATGGTTGACATAGAGAATAGTAATTTTAGATGTTTCTATACAAATTGAGCACAAGGAGCTTTTTGCTTAAAGTGGCGCGATGAATTGGATGAAAACATTGACCTCAATACAAGTCAATACTAAAATATGGGAAGTAATTAGTTCAAATGTTGAAATTTGCGTAGTTTTGTGGATATAATTAATGTTGAAATAATTTTGAATTTAATTTTGAATAATTCTTCATGAAAATAAACTTAATTTTGGCAGTCAATGTTTTATATTTGAACAATATATTAAATATTTGTATTGCTCATATGGGAATATCAGAAAAGTAGTACTAATAATGCATATCTTTTTAATTAGTTCAGCTTGGTTACATTTTCTTGACGAAATTGTGTTCCTTAATTATTCTACATTCCTTTTAGTTTTTGGTAAAATTCTCAACGTGGGAATATAGTTTAAATTGAGGGGAAAAAATTCAACTGACGTTTTTATACCACTTCCAACTTTAAAGTAAAGAAAAATAGTGAAACTTCAACTGTGAATATCTCAGAACTAAGTTCAGGTACCCCATCTAATTTTTCGATATTATTGAGGATGATTCAATAACTAACGAATATTGAAAGTTTCAAAACTTTGTAGAATCATCGCGCTATTCAAATAATTGAATACAATGTTATGAGCACACATATTATTGTTGTTCAACCTCCTTTGACATTCGTAATAATTTCAATACTATTACTGAACTGAAATAATAAGACAAAAAAGTTTCATGGTGAAATCACAGGAGCAGTGAAAGTAATGGTAACATATTAATAACAGTTATGGTAATGTCCTCAGAGGAATTATAATAAAAGCACTAATAGTCGAGACACTGTGTTGCGTTGAAATTTATTACATTCCAATCGGATAGAAAGTAGGCAATGATAAATATTACCATTATTATAGAAGTCAATTACTTTAACCAAAGTTAAATCAAGAATTTAATTGGATTTTGTTGAAGTCAGCAAAGAAAAACACTATTTGTGCTACGAAATTGTGTACAGGACAAACTTTCAGTAAATACTGGATTATTTCCATTTCAGGGCAGCCAAATTTTATAAAATACGTACGAATAATGAAAATAATGTAGGAAGAAGGCATTAGTCTTCAAAGATGATATACTACTTTATTATTAAAAAAAAATTATAACAATAATTTAAATTATTATTTAAATGTTTCCAAAGATAGCTGATAACACATGATTAATGATTATTAGCAAGCATTTTACACCTTTCCATTGATATGATATGCCAAGGTGTATTGCTAGTTTGACACGATCACCAGAAAGTTCATGGTTCTGACACGAGCTTGACCAATCAGATCCTCGGACAGTCGTTTTCCCTTGGGCGCGAGTGAAAGAATCCATCTGATAGGTCAGATCCGACAGCGCGCGCAACATTCTATTCTCTCCAGGAAGCCAAATGGCACACATCTCTGCTGTCAAACAAGTACCATGTTTACATCCCCGTTCAGTTCACATAATAGCCGGATACAGTTGGACTTCTCGGTTTTACGCCTCTCTCCACCCGTCGAACATCCACTAAATAAAGCGCCAGTGTTTATGTTGCCAACACTCGCACAATCAAACGCAACTGTTTGCGCACAGAAGGTTTTCTTATTCACCGATCTTATTTTATCATTCATTTGAACAATGATCTCACATGTTTGTTTGATTTGCCACTCGGGCTGAGGTTCCACTTTTTGAAAATGTTTAAGTTGAGATAAAAACATTAGGATGAGTAGTTGATATTTCGAGAGATGACGACAAAGATTCTACGATCCATTTCGGTTATGAGCTCAACAGTTGCAATGAGATATCTACGCTTTCACTTGTAACCTCAACACAATGAGGGGCCGGCTGCATGAACATACATTTCGCGTAGTGCTTACGAGTCTTGTATGTTTATAATTGCTGCATCGCACAGAGTTCCAACAAATGTAAAATCTCATAGCAATTGACTTATTTATGTTTGTACATTATGCAGTTCTATCATATTTTAATTTATTATTCTATTGCAATTATTGAAAGTTTCTTGGAGAAACCAATTTTTTGTAAAAATATCAGACTAGCCAGAAACAAAATTAGCAATTTGGCACCTTATTCCGAGCGTTTTTACAAAACAACGCTGCATTTCATTGCTAGAAACCGCACGACGCCTGCAAAAACGCACTCTGTAACATTCTCTCCACTCCGAATTGGCGTTACCGCCGTCTATATCTCTCCCGGTGTAAAACCAAATCCCACTCTTGACTACCATATGCGACCGCACATCATCCCCACAGCCCCCTGCCTGGCCCCCTGCCTCCCATGCAATCATTTACCCCGGCATAATCGCAGCGAGTTCTAATAGCCCAGCAAGCTGTTGACGGCCGACACATATTCCTGCTTCAGACTCCTCGAGATGCCCGCCATCAGGGGTTGCAAACACACACAGTACACTCGACTTCATCACTTTACCACAATCATCATAGATACTCACTTAGCCATGTGTTAGTGTATACATTTTGTTCGCACTTTTCTACATTTACCTACGGTATCTTTATTGCCATGATTAATTGTCTTATGCCATTCTGTACAAAAATATATTACATAAATTTGTACAAAAATCGGTAAAGAATGTTTTTATATTTTCATGCATTGCGATAATGTTCATGCCACTCCATGTTTTAAAACCCAAATTTCTTTTGATAACAAGGACAAAAACGAATCTATCTATGGTCGGTGACAGGCAAAGAAGAACCCACGCTAGCATGGACCGCCCTATACCTGGCAATGCTAAACAGGGTTCATCTTTGCCTGTCGCCGACCATTGATATTGTGGACTACAATTGTGGACTTCAATTACTAATTAGATATTTATTAAATTAAAACTGTAACTTCATGTAGAAATAGCTTTATAATACTTGGACAATGAAGTAGATGTGAATAATGTGGACAAACAAAAAATTAAATCTGTCATAAATAATAGAAAAATTGGTTTGTTCATTATTTTTTATACAAAACTATAGAGACGAGTATGACCGCCAAATTATACTTTTGCTATGAGTGTGCATGGCTGTAAAGATACATTATTTAGATTATAAACAGTGCAATGGGGTTGTTAATATTCGAGTTTATGCCCCTTGTTTGAGACCCCTGGCCTACATAGCAAGTGAGATGGATGCGGTGGAGGGGGGGGGGGGGGGGGGGGGAGATAATAGACTATCTAGAGAATCAATGGGTGATATCAGACGCAAATGTGAGAGCAAATGTGTCTACAGATAGGAAGTAGAAGACGTAAGTATTAGTTCTTTGTCATTTTAGCAATTTGTCACAAATTATGATTTTACTATGGAAAAGTAAATATTAGTAAATATTTCCTTGGAATGAAACTATTTAAGTGTTGTTTGCACACAAAAGAATGTTATGAGCATGCTTTTGTTTCAATTTACATATTGGAATTTCACTGCAGGTTTAGACATGACAATTTGATTATTCTATGTTTACTTGGAATCAACTACAATACAAGCCCGTCAAGCAAAAGTTGCCAATTTTAACTAATTGACAACTAGTTACAGCTAGTACAGGTACAGCCATAATTATTATTTTAAGGAGTCTAGCGTATTATGTTTTCATCGTATTTCGTTTGAAAGAGTTAGTAACGACTGAGATTCGAAAGAGCATTTTGCAAGCAACGAAAATATTCCGGAGAAATGTGTAAAATGTGTAAAATAAATGCAGGTTTTTGGGACGGGAATTTGGTAACCCCGTTTGTCTTAGAGAATACTTAGTGTGAATATATTCATACTATTGACGTGCCTTGATTGTTCCAGTTATTTTATTAAATCACAGCATAAATACATGTAGAAAGCACCGGGTATTTCAGATGTCAGTACAATATCACTGATTTATAGTAGAGACTAATAATATGTTATTAAAATCTGGACGCCGAGTTTGCAACCTCTCACCAATGATCTATGTCGTTTATTTACCTAGTCACGTGGTATCGCAAGAAAATAAAGAAAATATCAAGAAAATTCGCAAGAAAATATCCTGAAGGAGTCACTTTTCGCAAGAAAATGTGACATAATGTCCGGAAAAAGTATTAAAGTTTCAATTGAGTCAAAACACGCGAAAAGTCGTGTTCCTGAAAACAATAAAATCAGTTGAGGATAATTTAAAGTTGAATGATTTTGTCAACAAAGTCGACAGGTCATAAAAATAGTAGCAATTAAAAACATATATTTTCTCGCGATAATCAATCTATAATCGAAGAAAATCATCGTTTGTTATTTTTTGTTATTTGGTTTTTAAACCAATAATGGATAATCATACTAGTTTTAAAAACAAACCAAATCAAAGAACTCTGCGCCAAGTTAAAAAATAGAACACTTTCTCCAGTCCCTGTCAATAGCCATCAATGATTGATCATCCCCCTCAACACATTCACGCGTGAATCACGTGTCATTCTCCACACACGTCCAGCATCCGCGTGACAAATGTTCTCAGTTGAAATCGCACTCCGCAAATACGAGTGACATCCTCCATAAATCCGGCCGCAGCCTCCGCCTCCTCCTCAAGCTGCCATGGACCGAACGCACTCACACTCACGCATTCGACCGCAATCGAGAGAACACATCTCGCGCGAGAACAAATTTCAAACAAAGCTGCCCCGGGAGTGGCGACAAAATTGAGCTTCGCACAATCTATGTTTTACTCGAAACAGAGATACAGAAGAGGAAATAGGATCTACAGAAGCAGTGTTTCCATCTCCTCAATCTCTTCCGACGCCCATTTCAACTAATAGAAAGCTGTGAAAGTAAGCTATACGTATCGCGAGGTTTCGGAGGGTGGAGTTTTTCTTCTAACCAAGCCGCGTCATCGCCCGAAACAAATTGATAAATTAAGCACCGCTGATTTGAAATATTCGAAGTGAGCTTATTTACAAGAAACTTCCTTGGAATATACACACAGCTAAGTGGTGATAAGTTCCTTATGAATGTGTTTATTTAACCAGGAAACACTGCTTGATCTTCTGAGCCACCGGACTAAATTACTTCTCCAACACAGAAGATGAAGGTGCAGACGTTAATAAGCTCGAACAAGATAGTAAATCATGTACGATCGTTCATTGCACGTTTACAGAACTTCTCGCAAGAGATAAAGATTAAGCGAGTTATTATTTATTACGGTCAAATCGATTTACAAATTGAATTGATTTTTATGTGGACAAGTAAAACGTAAATATCTCCGTAAAGAATTAATACTAATCGTACTAATTATTACTATTTATTCAAGAGCAATACACATTTGAAGTATCTCCATGATGCATTACTATACATTAGCATTACAATGACCTATAGCATTAGTTTCACGAGGACAACTCCAGGTGTTGATCATACAAATCTGTAACCAATGCTAGGGATTTAAATTCATTAGTGATTAGTATACTAATAGCCTTCCCTTTTATGTTTATACAAAGGTTTAGTTCTTTAATGTTGACCCCGCAGATATATCATTAAATTGCTTGTGTAAAAATGTCAGATTAAGGAAAAAAAATAGCAATAATTTTTAAAACTAGTTTTAAAACGTAGCAGCATGTCAATGCGAAACAGTTATAGCAAAGAAGCTGCAATACAAGATCAAATACACATTTATTACATCTATCAGTCATTTTCCACACCGCCTAGTCAATATCTGATCGTGCCATTTACAGTAATATCGATCTCGAATTCTCAATAACGCAATTGAACTCAGTTTATAAGTACGCATTTTCACTACCAAGTATAAGACTTGTTATTGGGACAGGTATAAACACAACTACTTGACGTGTATTCTCTACGCGAAAGAACATCGTCAGCCTACAGACTATTTTCTTACAACTAAAGAGTAAACAAGTTCAAAATGTACTGAATCATCGTGGAAAATGTTCAGTCGATCAAACGAGACTCTTCTGCTGGCGGAAATGTTTGTAAAACCTGCAATATCGACGTATTAATATTCTACATTGCATTTCGTCCTATAGATTCAATTTCATATAAATAATTACCATCGTATGAATAAAAAAATCACAGGAAAAACATCCGCACTTTTGTGAATCCTATCAACTTATTATAGGAATATGATGCTAAAAATGCAGAATTGAATATCCATTTATCGCAAATTTATACGATTTTATACAAATTTATTGAAAATTGTTGGATTGTGATCTTTGATGGGTGGTGCAAAATCAAGACGACTGCTTGAAGAATGTTAGATCCCCTAACCTGGCACCGCCACCAGTGTTGACGTTGTGTAAGCTTAAAGTTCTGCCAAAACATACGTAGACAAGCTTACACAACTTTAACACTGGTGGAGGAGCCAGGTTTGGGAACCCGTGTAAGTTGTATAAGCCTACGTGTGTTTTGTTAGAACTTTAAGCTTACACAACTTCAACACTGGTGGAGGTGCCAGGTTTGGGGAAACACGTAAGTTGTAAAAGTCTTGTGTGTTTTGTTAGAACTTTAAGCTTACACAACTTCAGCACTGGTGGAGGTGACAGGTTTGGGAACCCGTGTAAGTTGTTAAGTCAACGTGTATTTTGGTAAAGCTTTAAGCTTACACATTTTCAACACTGGTGGAGGTGCCAGGTTCGGGGAAACACGTAAGTTGTAAAAGTCTTGTGTGTTTTGTTAGAACTTTAAGCTTACACAACTTCAGCACTGGTGGAGGTGCCAGGTTTGGGAACCCGTGTAAGTTGTTAAGTCAACGTGTATTTTGGTAAAGCTTTAAGCTTACACATCTTTAACACTGGTGGAGGTGCCAGGTTTGGGGAACCGTGTAAGTTGTATAAGTCAACGTGTATTTTGGTAAAGCTTTAAGCTTACACATCTTCAACACTGGTGGAGGTGCCAGGTTTTGTGGAACCGTGTAAGTTGTATAATCAACGTATATTTTTGTAAAGCTTTAAGCTTACACAGCTTCAACACTGGTGGAGGTGCCAGGTTTGGGGAACCGTGTAAGTTGGATAAGTCAATGTGTATTTTGGTAAAGCTTTAAGCTTACACATCTTCAACACTGGTGGAGGAGCCAGGTTTGGGGAACCGTGTAAGTTGTATAAGTCAACGTGTATTTTGGTAAAGCTTTAAGCTTACACATCTTCAACACTGGTGGAGGTGCCAGGTTTTGTGGAACCGTGTAAGTTGTATAATCAACGTATATTTTTGTAAAGCTTTAAGCTTACACAGCTTCAACACTGGTGGAGGTGCCAGGTTTGGGGAACCGTGTAAGTTGTATAAGTCAATGTGTATTTTGGTAAAGCTTTAAGCTTACACAGCTTCAACACTGGTGGAGGTGCCAGGTTTGGGGAACCGTGTAAGTTGTATAAGTCAATGTGTATTTTGGTAAAGCTTTAAGCTTACACAGCTTCAACACTGGTGGAGGTGCCAGGTTTGGGGAACCGTGTAAGTTGTATAAGTCAATGTGTATTTTGGTAAAGCTTTAAGCTTACACAGCTTCAACACTGGTGGAGGTGCCAGGTTTGGGGAACCGTGTAAGTTGTATAAGTCAATGTGTATTTTGGTAAAGCTTTAAGCTTACACAGCTTCAACACTGGTGGAGGTGCCGGTTTGGGTATCTAATATTCTTCAAGCAGTCTCCTCGATTTTGCACCCATCAAGAGATCGCAATCAGACGAATTTCTATAAAAATTACACTATGCACAAACCCGGCCACCAGTGTTGAAGTTGTGAAAGCTTCAAGTTCTACCAAAACACATGACGTGGGTACAACACACTTTAGAAACACGCTGGATATTGCAATGATAACGTTGATAAGCGATCTTTGTGGTGCATTCGAGGAAGAAACTGGTCTATCCAACCCCATGAATGTTGAAAGAGATCAACATTATTTATTCGACTTGACGAATTTGAAGATAATTAATTCTATTGATTGATTGATTGATTGTTTTGAATCAAACATATAGAAGTAAAACTAAATGCTGGTCTCATTAAACGTGTTAAACTGTCACATTGATGTCCAAATTTAATTTTATCAATCAGAGGATTTGTTGCATTATTCTGGAAAATATGATATTACCGTGATATTATCGCGATTGCCAAATGTCATCTCAGTCAGAGGATAGGTCTGATCATTGGATCTGATCTAAGACAGTGCCACATTAACAAAAATACGTTATCTGTCACTGCAAAAGAAACGTGCAAAAGAAAAGAATCGAATAACTTATTAATAATCAAGCATGTACAGAAGAATGAAATATATTGTGTATCGAACATAGAATCCTACAAACATGAAATTCCGTATTAAAATAAGAACAAAACGCAAAATAAATGAGCTAGATTTAATAAAATAACTGCACAGAATTAGGGGCAAATAAATCGTAAAGCTCGACCGACTGTGTAAAGAAAACGACCACGCATTTAGTTCAGCTGACTCCTGGCTTGGCGTCACTAACTGTTTCCCAAGTCTACTTTGAAAAGTTCATCCGAGCTCTCAGTACAATTATCTCGAGTACTTTCTTGGCAACGCGCACTGAAAACCAGAGACTATGAAACCATGCTAACAGTAGCCATTTATTTGTCAAGGATGCTCTAAAAAGAAAAACCAAACTCCATTTCTCTCGCTTCGCATTTGAGTGATGCCAATTGTTCATCATCCGAAAAGACGCTTGTTAAGATTAATTGCATGTTTAAAACATTTTTCTTACAAAGTAGCACCACTCGGGTGTCGAAATACTTGTGGATTTATGCACAATAAAAATGGTCCAATTGGCGAGCATCATTGATCTATAAGTGACACTCTGCTGGGACGACGTGTTAGTAACGTAGATATTACATCATGACGGAATGATAACGTCCCAGTTGTCGATTGGCCGACACTCTTCATCGTCTCCAAGTGTACTCCTATAGCGTCGTGACGGCATACCGAAAAGCGACGCCCGTGGGAGGAGTGGGCGTCTCAAGTCCAACCAACTGGACAGGAGTTCGAGTCCCAGATCGCCTCCTACCAGCTAAGACGAGTGGCCCAAATCGGCGCACACTCTCTCGTAGACCGGCGCCGACGCAGTATAGACCGCGTCGTTTTATGAGGCGCCGTGGCGGCCAGGTAAGACGCAGAGGGTGGCTGGACGCGCGGCGAGGTGGACGTCGGCGGCGGCGGCGTCGGCGTCGCCGTCCCGACGCCCGCGCGTGTTTCTATGATTGATGATGAGAAGGATGTTGAATTGATGAGGAAGTTTGACCAATGGGGAAAATGCTTTCCTATCCCCCAACAGATTGTTGCTTTAGAAAGTTTTTCGATTAAGACATTGCTCAGGCAGTGGAAGTAGAATGAGAACTTTGTGCGTCAGCTCTCTCTGTAGAAAATAAGTGACAATTTCAAAGTCTCTGACGTATTATTATAGGATCGCACTCATTATAATGTGTAAATATGAAATGATTTTGTTTTGAGCCCTCACCTATACGGTAATTCCTTCTATTTGGTGATAACGACAAAATCTACTATCTAATTCATATTTCTCCCAAAACGCTCAATATTTCATTCGCAATCCATTTTATTCCTTTAAATTTCGAACACAAATAAAACATTTCTGTTAACATGGCAATTCCGATCTCTGTAAAAAGTTTGGCTTAAAAGTTACTTCGTTTCAAATGGTTTCAAAGATACCAGATATACAAACACGGTTTCAGTAACAACGCTTTAGAATGAAAGAAAATTACAGATACTATAAATATATCAATATAAACTACCAGAGAGCAAAGATTATCAGCAGTAGTGTTTCCAAGGCATTAACAGTATAGTTAAAACGTACAAATAACCTAAAAAAAACGAAGCTGGACAAGATTCTGATTACGTTAATATTCTAAACAATTTAAGAGCTGCCAAATTTTATGTGGATTTCGCGTAAAATCGCACTTATAGGAGAATGTGAAGATTGTAATTAAGTTTTTATAAACAAATATTATTTCAAGTTCGTCCAAGATCGGCACCAAAATCCGATTTCATTAGCTATTCAACTATTACATCAATAATTTCAATATCTGTAGTACATAATACGTTAAAGGTTTCGAATTAAATTTAAAAATGATTCTTTGCGATTCCAATCTCTAGACGGATTCAGCATCGAATAACTGGATCTTTGTACAAACCACAAAATCAAATACGAAAGAATCTGTCCGACTATTCGTTGAATAATTTTAAGAAGAACTCAGTGTTCGAAAGCATTTTTAAACGAATTCCCGAAGTAGGCGCAGGATCCAATGGAATCCACAAAAACACAAGTTTTATCACAGATTAGTTTGTTAATTACGATATAATAACATGGAACAAGTTAAGAAAAAAGATCAGCAATTGGTGTATGTAAAACAGCAAACTCTTTCTTTCTAGCGAATTCCAAGTCCAGTGGCATGGACGCTTACGAAGGAAGATATTTTCGTCACAATTGAACAATGGAAGCCAGCTGTCTCCTCGAACAATCCGAATAGAGAGACGATCCAGAGTAAGAAATCAACTAAAATATGGTGTCTTCCAAAGTAATAGATAGTTTTCAAGATTACAACCGACATGGTTTATAGAGAGGCGGTTCAATCTTGATCTTCGTTCTTCTTCCGTGGAATTTAGCTTGTCTATTTTCTACCTAATACCTGCTATGTTGGTTGCGGATGCCACTTTATGGACTGATATTGGCCATGTTAGAACAGCAGGTCGTCCCAGGTTGAGATTTTAATACCGCCACTCTCTCGCTCTCTCTCTTCTGTTTTTATTACACTTAAGAAGCTGGTAACCGAGGGTTTGCATTAACACGTCGCAACTACCTATCCATCATCGGCTTGCGTGAAATTCAACGATGAATAATCGCGCAATTAAGCGACAACAGAATTAAGGCGATTCGATACCACGTGACTGATTTTAACTCATTTTATTACTCAATTTGCAATTCTCACATTTCATTGTAAACTTTGTGAAATTATTCAGAGAAATAACAAAATAGAATTGATCATCAGTATGAATGAAAAATATTTATAATTTTATAACATTGTCAACATGTCAACAGTTTACATACTCGTTTGAAATTGTGACCTGAAATCATAAATTCATGAGCACTTAGATGAACTTAGGAATTAGAACATTCTACATAACCGACATAATAAGGTACAACTTTGAAGACCTTGTTTTGTCATTCGGTACAATAAAGTGAGAGTAAAACTTCATATTTTGCACAACGAATATATTTTATGAATTTGGTTGTTGACGAAACCCAATCAAAATACATAGTGTGCACGGTATTGAGACATATACTACACATCGTGAATCCAAGAAGATATCATTATCACTGTAGTTCTACGAGCTCCCGAGCTTTCACCAACAAAACACTCAACAACGATGAACGATACGGATAGACTGCTGGTCAGGTTCCTTGACAATCCATCCGTATTCCTTGTTATTATCGATGAAATCAAAGCTCACCTACAAGAGTTAGACGTGTTAGCATAGATTTCATCGGATGGGGCCATCAAATCTTTTTCAGCCAATTCGTTTCTTTTGTTGAGTGTACCTTTCACCATAATAGTAAAAAAATAAGAATTCACTCTATTTATTGAGGACCCAAAAAGCAGTTACCAAAGCTGGAAGCCGGAACCATAGGTACAAGAATTTGGGGACCAAATTTCGATGGTCCATTTCATGAAACATAATTTATTTATAAAGTAATTGTGAATGCATCGCCTCTTACACAGCACGAGCGAATTTGCACTAATATTAGTAAACTTATTTTTTTAAATTATGTGCAATCCGACTGACAATGTACTGAGAGAAAGTAATGAATCAGGAACTGCGACCTGTGACAACTCAATTCAAAAGACCATTCTTTACTCGAAGTCATCCACTCGCCACACGACACACGTTTTATTATCATTTATTGAAAACTACTCTCGAACACACCATGCGACTTCGCCATACCTTCTACAACCACATTACACTTCAGAGCCATGTTAATTTACACCTAGACTATTGAACGATTGCAGCACCACCCAAATACAACTTCGCGCGAACTTGCTCGAGGAGCAGTAATTCAATAAAACCGAACCTTTATTTCTCGAGCTTTGTCTTGGTGAAACGGCAACGCCTGGATGATGGCAACATGTCGGCATTTGCGACGACACAGACCAAGTGTTCAGATCGCCGACAGTAGTTGAAGATAGTTCGAAACGGTTCACTTCATCATTGCATGAGGTATAGGCCAGTGAAACTGATCATCATTTCAATGTGTATGTTAGATTGCTAGGAGTTAGTCACATTTGCCATATTGATACTACACCTAACATAGCACGACGAAACAAAAATACGACACAAATTTGAATTTACAATACTCTCTTTTAATACGATTAATCTGTAATTTTTCAGTTGAACAATGAGATTCTCTCAAGCCAGCGATAAATTCTGATATGATTATAAAAGACAATTTTGAGTCGACCGTACTCGACGCACACTCGACGCAGGGTTAAAATAAGGACATTTTACCTTTGTGTCACTTGTTTAGTCGCATTCAGAAACTATTTTTGACACTGTAAATCATTTGAAACGATAACACATTATGACGATATCAAGAAATTGTATCTCCATGAATTTATCTTGGTGTAGACAGTGAGTTTGACCTTGAAGAGTTTTTAATCGATTTTTATCAATATCTTTTACCAATGTAATTGTTAATAAAATAAGTATTTGTACGAGTCTTCAGAACAGTTCAATGAAAATAATTTTATTGTTTGGAATGGTTTATTAGTTTAATTTTGTCCTACAGACGTTTAGTGCCCGAACATTAGTAAAAAATATGGCACTAAACGTCTGTAGAACGAATTGAAACGAATAACCCATTCCAAACTATAAAATTATTTTCATTGAACTGTTCTGAATACTCGTACAAAGTCTTATTTTATTAACAATCACATTGGTAAAAGATATTGATAAAAATCGATTAAAATACTCTTCAAGGCCACGCTCACTACTCATGCCCTCTTAATAGGGATTTAAATAATTACATGCCAAAAGGTAAAGGAATTATATCCAACCCTATGACAGATATTTTCATACGATAGATGCAAAACCGTGTCGGAATACATGTCTAACATCACGGGGATGATTTCTAAAGAGGGTAGTTTAATGTCAATCACTATTGCCAATGATTACTACCTGTGTTACGTCTTAACGTAAATCACCGGCGAGATAAAACTAAACGCTTGCTAACAGTGATCTCGGGATCTGAAGCTGCTGGAGTCAGAGACCCGACTCTTCACGGATAATGACGTCATTCGGGCTTGTCACGTGGTATTTGAGAGTCTGTCCCGAAATCATTTCCGTGACAGTGATCATATCGGCATCCCTGCCTAGACATAATACTTCCTGTTTTAGTGGTGTTTACCTTCGCACTGAAACGATGATGTTGATGAAGAAGTGCAATGATGGACGGTGGGAAGGAGTGGTTGTGGCCTATTAGTAGGGAACCTTCCCAGCATTTGAGTCTATATACACTACACAATAACCACACCAAAACCACTCAAATCGGTTCCTCAGCAGCACCGTTCAAGAATGTTTAAATTTCTCACCGGTTTAGGGCGAAAATTCTACCACACCGACAAAAGTTACACCAATTACACAACAATTTTTGAGTGGCACGAAAAAAAACTCTACAAGACAGCAGCGGGAATAGAACCCTACACAAAATCAATTTTTTTAAATTTTAAAATAACCACCTTTACCCACTGTATTTTGGAAAAGGAAAATAAAGATTATTAAAATAGCAAATATCAGCAGCAAATCAGCTTATTCTCAATTCTACAGCATTGCATCACTTTTTAATTTTGACATTTCCTGTTTAACTTAAAATCTGACAGAGAAATATATAATTCCTTTAAATATCCATCAATAAATTGATTATAATTTAAATCCAATTTATTCCACAGCTTACATGGAATTCAGAATATTTCCAACTTTTGTAGTTTGTCATAGAGATTTGCCACGCTTCTGCAGCCTCTTAAATCTGTTGAGAGCGTCGAATTGGTGGGCACATAACAATGTGTCCCTCTAGCAGTAGCACTCTGTATAATTGTATGAATACGCAGTAGAAATAGACATAATAAGAACAAAAGCATGGAATGAAATTGAAACAGACACCGTGCGGGTTACATAGAAATGTCTCTGTCGCCCATGTAAAAGCCACGGAATGTTTCAATTGCATACTTGCCGAGCGCGTGAGGGGGGGGGAGGGGGGGAACTATTCGGTCGGAAAAGTCCTAATGACTGTACGGACACCTCCGCGCCTCTGACAAACCTCCGCACTCGTGACAAATGTATCACAGCGGAGAGAGGGTTGGACGTCTAACGGACAATGAGGACATCACGATTCAATGACAACATCACTCACAGAGTGCCGAGTGGTCGCTCGACGCTGATGTGAGTCGAGCGTCGTTTCCACGCGCCATTCGCAGATCGCGATCGAGGCATTTCCACTCGGAGAGTTCGACTTATTCAGATCGCAGATCGAGGCATTTTCACTCGGAGAGTTCGACTTATTCAGATCGCGATCGAGGCATTTCCACTCGGAGAGTTCGACTTATTCAGATCGCGATCGAGGCATTTTCACTCGGAGAGTTCGACTTATTCAGATCGCAGATCGAGTCATTTCCACTCGGAGAGTTCGACTTATTCAGATCGCAGATCGAGGCATTTCCACCCGGAGAGTTCGACTTATTCAGATCGCGATCGAGGCATTTTCACGTGAGATCGAGAATTCCTCACATCGAATCGACTTATTTCCACCCAGATAGAGATTTCCTCACATCGAGTCGACTTATTTCCATCCAGAGATAGAGATTTCCTCACATCGAGTCGACTTATTTCCATCCAGATAGAGATTTCCTCACATCGAGTCGACTTATTTCCATCCGGATAGAGATTTCCTCACATCGAATCGACTTATTTCCATCCAGAGATAGAGATTTCCTCACATCGAGTCGACTTATTTCCATCCAGATAGAGATTTCCTCACATCGAGTCGACTTATTTCCATCCAGAGATAGAGATTTCCTCACATCGAATCGACTTATTTCTATCCAGATAGAGATTTCCTCACATCGAGCAGACTTATTTCTATCCAGATAGAGATTATCTCGCATCGAGCCGACTTATTTCTATCCAGATAGAGATTTCCTCACATCGAATCGACTTATTTCCATCCAGATAGAGATTTCCTCACATCGAGCCCACTTATTTCTATCCAGATAGAGATTTCCTCACATCGAATCGACTTATTTCCATCCAGATAGAGATTTCCTCACATCGAGTCGACTTATTTCCATCCAGATAGAGATTTACTCACATCAGTCGACTTATTTCCATCCAGATAGAGATTTACTCTCATCAGTCGACTTATTTACATCCAGATAGAGATTTACTCACATCAGTCGACTTATTTCCATCCAGATAGAGATTTACTCACATCAGTCGACTTATTTCCATCCAGATAGAGATTTCCTCACATCGAGCCGACTTATTTCCATCCATATAGAGATTTCCTCACATCGAGTCAACTTCTTTCCATCCAGAGATAGAGATTTCCTCACATCGAATCGACTTATTTCTATCCAGATAGAGATTTCCTCACATCGAATCGACTTATTTCCATCCAGATAGAGATTTCCTCACATCGAGTGGACTTATTTCTATCCAGATAGAGATTTACTTACATCAGTCGACTTATTTCCATCCAGATAGAGATTTCCTCACATCGAGCCGACTTATTTCCATCCATATAGAGATTTCCTCACATCGAGTCAACTTCTTTCCATCCAGATAGAGATTTCCTCACATCGAGCCGACTTATTTTCATCCATATAGAGATTTCCTCACATCGAGTCAACTTCTTTCCATCCAGATAGAGATTTCCTCACATCGAGCCGACTTATTTCCATCCATATAGAGATTTCCTCACATCGAGTCAACTTCTTTCCATCCAGATAGAGATTTCCTCAGTTCGACTTATTTCCACTTAGATACCGAGAATTCAGCTCTTAATGAGCGCATCGCGGGTAAATCCAGCTCAGATCAATCAAGCATTTTCATGTACGTCTCCTGTACGTCGTTCCGTGTTTTATGTTTGAATATAAGTTTTGGGGTGGGTGAAAATTTCAGAAATAGGGGTGAGTAATGTGCATTACTATTAGCAACGCAACATTTCTGGCTATTCAAAATTAGGAAGTTCAATAAATGCGTGACTATAGCGTTAACTTAAGGTGATACTAGCGCTCGGCCGTTTTAGAAAATTGAGAGAGAAAAATTGTTTCATAAGTGATTGTAACAGGATGTTCACATGATCAGTCTGATTGGATATTAGTAGCACTTTTTAAGTTTTGCTTATTGCATCGTTAATTAGGCGCGGGTTATTCAACAAAACCGCACAAAACTCAGAAATTTGCGATACGATTGGAGACCAAACCCGTGAACCAATTGATCTCAAATTTTAATCATGATTAGATGAAAGACAAACTTAGGGTTATCACTTGACACATTTTGGAAATTTAATTTTATACGGCACCCAGGGAGACAAGAAAATAGCTAATTTTTCACCAAAAATCCACTAATTATTACTAATTAACGAAACGAAAAATTAAAAATGTACCAAGGGATAACCCTAAGTTTGTCTTTTATCTAATCATGATTAAAATTTCAAATAATTTGGTCTACCCATTTCGTCTCCAATCGTATCGCAAAAAGTGTCTACAAATAGCAGCAAAATCGCTCGCGCTTGCAGCATCTTAACCCTCCACATTTAATGTTAAATTCGATTAAATTAGTGCTTAAGGGTGCTAATAAAATCAGATACAGGAGTGCCAAAATAGGCGCATAATTAGTGCAAAATTCCAGGGCAACCAGATATTGAAAATGCATTACATGAAAGACCAACTGAACAGCCCGGTAAACCATATTTGCTATCTAATGTCATTTACATAAGCGGTGCACTGGATGTTCGCACATATAATATTTAATATCTTCTAAACAAAATATTGAGCCATTCCACAACTTGGCAATGTGTAAACAATATAATAAGCCTACACATATATATTTTTAAGAATTTTTAAAAATTACTTTTTTAGGGGGGGGGGGGGGGGCCGTTAAAATTTTAAATATGGAAACCCCCTCACTTTTTTTACTTTGTTCTGTTTTCAACATAATTTAATCTTCTAGCCCTTATAATTAGCTTCAATTGTTAAAAAAGATCAACGTTCTAAGTCAAACCGTTACAAAGTTACCGATTTTTATGTAAAACACTTCCGACTCAAATTTGCCTTTTTTGGGGGGTCATATTTCCCAAACGGAGCAATTTTGACAAAAACGCTGAAATAGCCATGTGTTTCTTTCGGATGATTAACAATTCTGCCAAGTTTCGTCAAAATCGAAGAGGTACTTGAAAATTTTTCAAGAAAAATTACTTTTTTGGGCTGGAATGACCCTCGCACTAATTACGTAAAACTAATTATGAATATTAATCGCAAATGAGATAAGAAGTACAACAATCAAGCCACCGAACAACAACCCCTATTTAAAACAATACATGCGACCACATACATCGGGAGTCACAGTGCAAGTAGCCATGATTAGCATTTGTGTGCCATTTAACTTAGTTACCAAATTCCATCTGTTCACAAAGTATTACCAAAACCAACTAAGGTGTGAAAAATGTGATCCCCAGCTCGGCTCAATTGAGCAGTAAAAAGTAAAAACAAACAAAACAGGAACAAAAAAAACGTTCCGCCCGCTTAAAGCGAGCTGGGCAATATATCAAACGGGATCACTTCCCAATTTGTGTGGTTTACTGGCTAATCCAGGGTTCGTGAAATATTCTACACTTTTCTTCGCGATATAAATCATTTATTCGTGGCCGCATTTTCGACTGGAAGACCCATGAACTGAGATCTGTGTTTTCCGCATGAGTTGACGCTGCAGGAAGGATGGGATGCGAGCACAATAATGTCCCAGCCAGTACAGCTAGCAGTAGCACAGACTCCCAATCCCATCCAGTGCAGACGAGAAACCGCTGGACCAGATTTAGAACTTTGGGATGTCAGAAGACTTTTATATTTTAGACAAGTCTGAATGAATACCAGTATGTTCAGAATGGAAATATATGTTGTGGTTGTTCTTTTAGCAAACAGACGAAACTTAATAAACAATTGAATCTTTTTACCCATCGGAGTTATCTGAAATCTGTGTAATTACAGCTCCATATCGATAACGCTGTGTGATAAGGATGATTGATGGGGATGATTATGAAAGGGTGGGCATGAAGGGACGCATTTGTAGAAGAAAGTAGTTGTGACTTTAGGGCTAATCAGTGGGAATTATCCCAGCATTTGCTTTTACATCCTTGAATAACTAAAAAGTTTTTGCTTAAATTTTAATTCGTGATATATGAAAAGTAGAAGTACCCGAATCAAAATATTACAATAAAATAAAATAAAAACACGATGAAAAATATGCTAACAAATCTTTGGCACCTTGAATTTTCCTTGAGTCGACAAGATTAGCCATAAATCCTGTAATGAAATGATCTGAATTGACGCGTCGCGTGCACCGAGACGAGCCGAACGAGTCGTCTAATTGGCTCCTGCTCCAGCATCTCTGTACCCGCGAGCCGCGCGGCTTCTATTCGATCTCATAACAGCCGCATGGCGCATCGCTCCTGCACATTCAACTACTGAACTTGTAATTATTTTAGCGCGTTCAGGCGGAAACAAATTCAATGCAACATATTAATATGCAAGATCGGCGTCAAAGTGATTGTGGAATAACAAAGCGAGGGCTGGCTCGGGCTGGCTGGCCCACGGACGCGTGCCCACCGTTTTGTTCCGCCCGTTCAGGCTAGAGTAATTGCCAGCATCGCGCATCAACACAGTCCGAACCATTCCAGAATACCTCGCTAGTCGCTTTCAACTTCACACTTTATTCATTACATTTCCATTCTCCTTACGATACTAGATCAAATCTGTACCTCTCAGGTAGAAGGTCAGAAATCCATTTCAATGATTCTTGAGGTGAGCTCTAACACTTTGGAGTTCTTCCTTGTAATGGTGACATGAGTCAAATGGCAATCCGGGCTGTACAACTTTTAGCAGTCGACAAAACGAACTCTGCACTCCACATTTTTATTTTAAAATAAATGTACCGGGGCAACACGAAAGTTGACACTCAAAGCGAGTTTCTCTTGCAATGATACGTTTTATACGAACTAAAAATATTTGAACTAAGATTACTTTTAAATTAAATAAGAAACACCCCACGAACCTATTCCACTGACACCGCCAAAAAACTAAATTCCCGCCACCTCGCTCCATCCTTTGATGATTAAAAAGCAATGGCAACTTACTCAAACACACACCGTATCCAATGATTCAGTCGCAAAACGAAACGCCATATCGAAACACGTACAACGAATCTTCGTCGCTATAAAACACGCCGGGGCAATACCTCCGCGAAACATAATTGCCCTCAAGTCATGCGGAAATATGAGCAACATCCCTCATCCCCCTCTCTGATTAGATCCGGTCCAGCGAACAGCATCCAACCCCTAAACCAAACCTCGTCTACATGGGCAGGGGGGGGGGACGGTGGGGTGGATTGCTAAGTGATAACGTTAACATGGACTTTGACCTAAACACTTGGTTTTGGGTGTGAAAAACAACCCTTGATTTGATGGCTCCGTGTAGAAGTAGGACATGATTGGAATCAGTGTTCTCTCTATACTGCTGAATGATTGTACGGATGACTTGGTGGAAATGGATTGTGACAGGACGGGTCGGAGAAGCTCATTGCTGGTTTCATTATTAGATATGGGAAGGAATGGAAACAAATAGCGGGGTTGTCACAGTGTCCTGTTAATTAAATATGTTTTGAATTACTTAGTTACTTACTTTGTGGTTCAAATAATGAAACTGGTGTCATAAATTGGAACACACTTATTATTTGACTTACATATTTTCGTGCAATTAAATCAAATCGTAAAAAAATGAACAAGTTATTGTTGCAATGCAGTCTGTAACTCATAACCCTGTTCATAAAATTATAGAGAAAGCGATCTAAATTAAATCGGCCACCATTAATATGATTTTCTCAAATCTTAATCTCGTACTTTCCTCCTGTTGAACAGACAGTGGTCCCGGGTTCGAGTCCCAGGCTCGATACAAGTATTTTCACGCTTGAGGTTTCTACAAAACCCATTACAGTGACGTTCAATTTAGAAATATCAATTGGTATTTGAACCCAAGATGCCCTGCGTGAACGCTCCAGGAGCCGGATATTTGCAATTCTACATCCCATCGACTCACTCTCTGGATTCATGACAACGCATAGGATCTGATAAAGCGATATATGAATATTATTTTATTTGCTATGCATAATGACAGATTTGAGATTTTAGATAATATAACGACATTATTTCCGAGGATACGATAACATGAACATGAACACGGAACAGGTTGGCTGAGTGGTAACGCTCTGAACTTGTATTCCGGAGGCCCGGGTTCAATTCCCGCGGCCGTCCTTCCTGAGTCCTGACTGGGATTTTTTTCGTGGTATTCCCTCAGTCGACAGGCAAATGTTGGGAAGGTACCCTACTAATAGGCCACGACCGCCTCCTTCCCACCTACTATCCTTACCTACTCTTCACCATCATCTCCCAATCATCATCATAATTATTCATCCGTCGCCATTAGCCTCGCTGCAGAACAGTGCGACGGTAAGCCCCAGACAAAAAAAACATAACATGAATTGACTGTCAGTCTAATATAAAAATAACAGCTATAAAAGCATGCAATAAAAGCAAATAAGTCACAAGAAAAAGCAATTAGTTTTCTGTAATTTTTACTCTATCGATAGTATTTCATTTCCATACCAACGTGTGGTTGCTGAGCATTATCTTAAAACAAAGGCGAATCTAATCTGCTGCAATACAGACTTCAACAATGCCTAAGGTATTTCAGACAAAGACAATCAATTCATTTTAATACACCTTCAGAATTGATTTACACAGTTGGAGCCAGGATACGATGAGCGGCCACTTGCTGCCATCACCATACGAGCCGAGGCCGGAGTGGCGACAGCCGTTACTGGAACCAGGGGCCCTATTCTAGAACCACTAGAACTTCTGAATTCCCAATTCGGATGGAATTCGATATCATGCAATGTTAATCCTTATGGCCGTTACCGAATTCCATCAGAATAGAATTGGGAAAACGTTCTAGAATAGACCTCCAGCCACTTCCAGCCATGAAAGTTCCATATTGCCACTGCGTTTAGATTTGCAGACGTACTGTCTTGGAACGTATGGAAATGTAAGAAACTACAATCAAGTCCAAGAAAAAATAAAATATTCAAAACTAGCGTCTGGACGTTCACTAGAACAAATAATATGCGGTATCCGAAAGAAAATGATTGGCTGATAAATGTTTGATGGCGTCATCCCATGAAGTCTGGGCTACGCATCACATAACTCTAGTAGGTGAGCTCTGATTTCATTGAACATAACAATGATCGATTGAATGCCAAGGAACATGACCAGAAGCCAATCCGTTTTGTTCAAATCCCGATTTTAGTTGATAAGTCAAGGAGGTCCATGTTTAAAACTGGAACCTCCTTGTGGTGTAAGTGTGTTAAAGACTACCAAGGTGGCCTGTAAAGAAGGGTTGACGGAGAAGTGGTTACGTTTGACTTTTATACCGGAGGTCCCGGGTTTGATAGTGACTGTCCTTCATGGAGGTTTCCTCGCGGTTTCCCTCAGTCGAGAGGCAAATGCAGGGAAGGTTCCCGATACAAATAGGCCACGATCGCATCCTCCCTCCCTTTAATACCTATTCTTCGCCCCTATCTCCATAATTATTAATCCGTCATCATTATAACTGCAGTACAGTACGAAGTATAAGCACTTAACCTGCAGATAAAGTGCGAGTCAATACAAGATAACGGCCGTCCCGCTACACATTCAGTATGAACGTCGGCAACCTAACCTCACTTAATTATTCCGCCAAGATTTATGAGGTATGTGTGCGAATCGGTTTCCACAACAATCAAGTCTACTAAGTTACTTGCAAGTTAAGACTGCTTTGCGACGTCGCTACTGTGCCGAGAGAGAGATGGCTGAAAGATGGCGGTGGCGGAAGAACAATCGGGTACACCGCGATCGACGGACCACGCGGCATTCCCGGCATACCGCTCATCAAGGATTTACCTGCGCTAAAGTGTCCGCCGTACATGTGGAGAAGAGCTGGAACACGATGTTAGAACTGCTCGAAAGGCGAACATTGAAACATTTCGGCAGAGAGATTCGAAAAAACAACATTTTCTACGCATTCAGCTGCTCTGAATTGATCATTTTTTAATGGACCCTTGGTAGAGTCATACATTTGACAAATAAATATGAACCGTACGTTATTTTTACTTCAAGACTAAGTTTTCAGCCAATAATTAGCCAATTAGCCAATAATTTAGGCTAAGAGAAACCTTAGACTAAAAAACTCAATTGACATGGTAAGATAAGTAAATGCTCAAAAAATTACGCATATCAATATTTTCCTTTGATGTGAGGTGCCTGTTGAATTATATTATTATTATATCGATGCTCAAATTTTACTGTGGACATATTAAAAAATAAAAACTTTGAAATAATGGATTCAGAATTTCATGCTCTATTCATATCTGCACAAATACTCGTATATCATCTAGTTTCATTTACGTTCAAAGATCACAGAGAGATAACTTGGTAGAGCTTTGAGGAAACAATCTAACATTCGATTTATCTCAAAACTAGTATTTTGGAGATGTCACAGCTAAGAACTGGAGCATCTATATATCCTGGAATAACGGGTCCGCACTTAATCTTCAACTTAAACATGATATAAAAAGCACAACATTAACCTTAATTACTATAAAAAGTAGCTCTTTTCATCGCTAAAAGCCATGTCTCCACCTTGAAATCGGCTAGTATATCACTGCGACAAGCCGCGCTAGTTAGCACATCCAGCACCTCTTCTCCATGCATTGTCCAACCAGAGTATCAAAAGACTTTCCACACCAGAAGACACTAATATGCTACATGATCAAGTTAGCCCTCCCCGACTACCAAAAGGTAATAATAATAATATACGCAGCGAAACCGTCAGTAAATAGTAACCAATGCAGCCGGCTTTTGTCGCATCACTGACTCCAAATAGACATCTGAATAGATTTCGAATAATCCAGAGTCAAGAGACTTCGAGACCCTTTTACCCCAATTTTTCCCTCTTCTACAAAACGTGCCCCATGTTTAGTTGTACTCGAAATACTAATTGACATCCATACCTACCCCCTCATGACATCTGTGTGCTCGGACATGGGTGGGGGGAGGGGGGATGTGATTTATCGCGGCATTGAGATGAAATGCAAACACGGAGTCGCGGATCCAGCGGCCAGATGCTGGAGCAAATCTGACTCGTGAGTCGTTTGAGGAGACGTCAACGTAGTTTAGAGTTCGATGTAGAAATATTGATACGTCGGTTATTCCGGATGGCTGGGATCTGATCTCATGTATCCTAGAGGTAGAAGGCCTGAAGTCAATTGCTCCATGTTGCGTTGCATACTGTGGGAATTATGTGATCAAGCATCATCAATTGACATTTGAAGTCAATAAATACAGTTATATTGAAGTATTCTACCTCAAGAATAATTGAAATGTACTTCTCTTGAGATACAGATATTCTCTTCCTTTTGAAGTGAAACTGTTTCGCTGGATGAAACGTCGTTTGTAACGAAATGTGTAACGGAAGTGGCACTAATCAGGCGCACAGACGTGGGGGAGGGGGAGGGGCAAGGTCGACGCTAACATCAGCGTCTTCCTCGAGACGATTCGACATTCCTGACTGAGGTTTCATCGTGGATTTCCTCAGTCGAGACGCATATGATGGGAAGGTTCTCTTCCAATAGGCCACACCGCCTCCTACCTAATTTACAACCCAACGTATTCTTCACCACCATCATAATCATTCATCCGTCACCATTATAGTCTAGTTGTAGAACAGTGCGACGTTAATCACCATTAAAATAATAATATGAAATACAAAATGTATTATTACACTTGCTATTAGATTAGAGTTAAGTAGTCCGTGACATATTTATGAATAATTTCAACATACTCACTTTAGTTTCATGAATGGAGAATCCAGATTTACCGCCCTTTTTGTCAGCGTTCAATTTTCAACAAGTATTCTGCAGGTACATCGGTATAGACAGAATAACAACTCTTTCTTTGATAGGTTCATAAAAACATACCCAAGACGTTCCTTCATTTCATCAGTAATAAATCGAAACGATTTTTTTTAAGCATTTACATTATGTTATTTTTTGCCACCTATTATGAGTTTCTTGTTGCGAATTTCACTTCATCATTTTGCGCATTGTTGACCAAATAAGGCAGGTTGGAGTCATTGGCGAGGGAGTGTCTGTCTTCCATGTTGCAACAATGAAGGTAGTAAATGTCAAACTTTCATGGGGAAACCCATTATGAAGCTTTATATCTTGAAAATTTGCTAAAAAGTTCACAAGTTTTATGGCAGACTAAAATGAAAACAGTTTGGGCCAAGATGATTTCAACAGATTTTCACGACATTCATGAAAAAACCAAAGTCTATCTTTTTCCAAGTGGCAATAAATATTATGTTGTGAAAGGGAGTAAAATCTGAAAAAGTATAAAGTCTGTATTAGAATATAAGAGAGCTGCATTTAAAAGTGTATGATGGGTTTTCTGCTTCAAATAAAATGTGTCGTATTTTGCTGCGTCCCTGCTGACTGCTGAGGAGCGAACTGCAATTACTCTGTGAGACGTTGAAGGTGTTGTTCTACAAACAATAGTTCACGTCACGTAACAGCGTTCGAAGTGATATTGACGCAATTAAATCCACACTTTTTCCTGGATCTCTGATCACAGATTATTTCATTTAGTTCATGGCAGCCAATTTCAAGTCAACTTTAGCTTAGTAACGCCAACTTAATTTATGAAGAGCTTACGTATAACAAGGATCTTCATTCCCGAAATAAGCAACTATATACAACAATAACTATACCTACAGATACATTTCCCCCCAAAAAACCTCATTACAAGATGATAACAGATTTCTTTTCCAAGCCGAGCTCTGAGGAAAATCCTCTAACACCTCATTGAAAAGATTTGCTCTATATTGCGCTGCTCTTGGCTTTTTCTCTTGACGCAATAAATGTCTCTGCTCCCCTCCCGCGTCATCCTGGCTGCTCCTGATTTACCGCCACACTCTCCAGCAATTAACAACTTGCCCAGGTTTACGTCGCTAATCCCGTGAGCGATGCAGATTCCAACACGAGACGAGTTTATGGAAGGTGGAATATGATTTTCGCAAGGCATACTGTGTATTTGATTTCCTTCTTTAAGGGCTTTGGACCATAGTCGGTGTAAGATGGCATTTGTCATTTTAATGGGCTTTTCTACACCTTCACCCGCATCTTAAGACTAAAGCTATGCTCTCAACATGGCCTCTTCACTACCCCATAATTCAGCACCTTCGCGTCTTCTTGCGTCTAGATCGTTATCAACTTATCATCCGAGCAATTCAAACTTCGGTGCACTTTTTTATGGGTGCCGTAAAAAGTTAATTTGACAGGTAATTATATTTTGACAAAATATTTCTATATCTAGTAGTGCATTGAGGAATTATCTCGTGTAGCGTAAAATATTGTCCCGATTAGTAAGAAATAATAACATGTCATGTCATATATCTCAATTCAATGTGGATAACGTATGTCTATTATAATTATTTTCTTGTGTCATAAATATTTTTATAATAAAAAAATGTTTTTTTAATGTGTATTTTCTTACTCAAATAAACAATTAAGTCGTGTACGAACCCCTATTCTCTAACTGACCTAGTGCAAAATGAGAAAATCAGTGTTGACCATCCTGTATCTTTTTGTTAACTCCATTTTTATCACCGTTTATTCTCACTTTGTCATTTCCTCACTCATTTCCAGGATCCAAGTGTGAGTTTGGAAGTGGAGTTTACGGAGAACCAGTAACAACGTGAACTTAAAAATTGTCACTGACTATACAAATTGAATGAAAAATCCAACCATTCGATTACGCATTTAGCTCGGAGGCAGACGCAAGCACGCAACTATGTCAACGTAATTGCAGATCGATACAGTTTTAATAGCAAATGTCGAGTTCATCTAATAACAGAATGATCCAAACATTTCGAAAATACAGCTTGAGTCACAAGCTATGTGGTCCATACACAGCGATATCTTCTGATTTCCAAATGATTTTGGCTGGTCTATTGCGTGAGATAAGACGGAGAAGGATTTCATTCCTTGCCTAACTTTAAAACATTTACATTACAGAAAATTGAACAAATTTTGGTTTAAGTACAAAATTGAAAAAGTATGAAACGATTTCTCAATCGACACGTGCGAGATTTCCCCCCAAAAAAGTATTTTACCGTAATGATTATCAAAGATCGCTTCTAGATAGAGTAAGCATGGGGTGGGGCAAGACCCCCCCACCCTCACCCCCCAGCAAATATCCGGGGATAAATTCCACTAATGCGTCTCTTATGGTCACATAATTCCATCACTCGAGCAACTTTCTTGCATCACAACGGGTAGAAGTTGTCACCGAAACCAATCAATCTTTGTAATTATGAATAACGAGGCTGGCATCATGAGCGTGACATAATCTCCCGTGTAATCTCGCATCAGTATGTGGTCAACAGAGTGCGCTGGACCACAGCCTCCTCGTGCTGTCAATTACTTCTCCCACCGTGTCCCCGCTGACCACTTGCTCGACGTATCTCACACACGTGAGACCATAAGGGCGAATGTTGCGGTCAATTGAGCGCAAATGTCGACCTTAGTGCATGGCGACGTCCACTAGTCCTTCTGATCTGGGGTTATGCGGGATTTCCTCACATGCAAAGGCAAATGCTGTAATCATTACAACTGTGCCAAATGCTTCCGTCTCCCCGTTAATCCCTATTCCATGGACACCTTTGAATCAGCATCCAGCCTCATGTCATCCTCTCACCATCGTCTTCGAGCTGGTTGCAGAAGAGGACGACGTTAACCCTTTCAGTACCGAAAGAACCAGTGTCTATGCACTTGTTTAAGAAAACAATTAACAATATTTTTTATATTATTTTTAAAGCCCCTTTTTTCTTTTTGGTTGTAAATTTCGGTTCTGGTATAATTTTTTTAACTGATATTCAGATTTGTCAATTCAGAAATTTGTATTTGTTGTTCATATTTTTCAATTTTGTAACGTCGATTACAACTACAACTTATGTGCACAGAAAATTACATTCAGCGGATTAATTTCCAATATCGTCATGACGATATAAATTTAGTTATAACTAAATTATTTTACCTATAATGAAAAACAGTTTAATTATCTATTTCTTGATCGACCTCGCCAACTTACGAGTACAGACAAACGTAAAACCAATGGTAAAACGACGATATTTCACCTATGTGTCCAAACAGTAATATTTCTAAAGTTGAGTCAGGAAATAGCTACGCATATTTTCACATACCTATAGTACATTATTTTGTTACGACGATATGTAGACAAATGTACCTCAGAAGTAGAAGTTCCAAAGTCAATTTCAATGATTCTTGTAGGAGCTCAAAAACTTGTATATGCCTTCAGCCAATCATATTTGTAAAGGTGACACCAGTTTTTAAAAAGAGGATTGTGTGTGTGAACTTCAGCTACCTTTTAATCATCGAGCTTGATTACACGATTAAGATCGAGAAACTGGACTTCTGTCCATGTGCTTCTAAACTCGGAGTATTATGATCGCAAATCAAGACGTTACAACTCGTGTTATAAGCCAACCCACCCGATCAGAGCTTTCTGGCTGTCGGATGCTATTAGCGTCGGTTATTCGGCAAGGTGGTGGTGTAATCCTCTGGGCCAGCATCCCGATAGCTCCTGTCGCGGCCGGGGCCCCAGCTGCGATGGCGGCGACATGATCGGGTTAGCCATGCCCCAACACCAACCAGAACCCTCGCGAAGAGTTAGTCACGGAATTACGATCAATTATTTGACACTTTTATGAAATTATTTTTGTTCCCCAACGATTAATTCACTTTTCAGCTCCCCCACCATTAATTACTTTCCAATCTCCGATATTTAAGAATTGATTTAAGCCAATTATATGTAATCGTCTTCTAATGAAGTCTAATTAAAACATTTTTTTTAATACGCAGAGTTAGTGTCGTTTTAATTAAGGGGCACTTCTTATAAATTCTTTTAATCTGAAAAAAAATCTTGATTGAAGCATACCAAATCATCCTTATTCAGATGTGAAACGGGAGGAAAGATCTGTATCCCTCACTAGAAGACTGGCATCATCGTTACATGAAACTAAGAAATATTTACTGCTCTCTCCAGAATTGCTGTTCAGAAAAGACTGATTCCTGGGGTGAATATCTTTTGACTCACATAACACCGAACAGCATAAACTCACTAACCAACAAGTTGAAAACTCTGAGGAGTTGCTAATGATAGAGCGGACTCTCAACAAGGTACTTTCCATTCGGCATCAAAAACACGTCAAATCAAATCAAATGATCCCCTCCGGGCTTTGCGGTGCAACTTGATTTTCGAACTGAATAAACAGAAGGCCACATGCGTGATTCCACTCTAGATTTATGAACAAAAGTATTAATTTTAATTTTCAAATATGCTGTTAGTAAGTATCTTCCCGATATTTATTTTCTAAGATTTCACATTGGCTCATCGTGGTAAGATCGCCGACTGCTCGACAGTCCAGCATCCCGCATCCACGCTGGTCTAATAAGACTGGACCACAGAGCACAGGGCGCTTATCTCATCTCACACCAATGCATCAAGCCACGCCGGCCATAAGCCTGATATCATTAATCATTATCGTTCTACCATTAGTTGTGATATGGTGTTTGGATGTTTGATTTCCGATCCGGCAAGGTGATGGGCGGGGAGGGGGGGGGGGGTGCAAGCTGACACCTGGCAACTGCCCGCGCTAATAGAGATGTAACCCCCCTCCCCCTCCCCCCGCCTGTTGCATGGTCCACTGCCTGGTGTGATAAATAGCGCCATAAGCTTCGGCCTGTCACCATATTACAAGACGAGTTACATTTCAATTTAGAGAATTAGGTGTTGTGTTTCGAAACGCTTGTTGATGTTGTTGGGTTTTTTATTTTTGTTTTATTTTCGAGAAGATTAAGATGTGACGCCGTATAAGGTGAAGTGTGGCGTACAATAAGAGATGGACAAATGATATGATTGATGATGAGGCTTTTTTACGCAACGTGTCCTTGCGGTGAAGAAAATATCATTGAAACAAATGCAGAGCTTTCGAAGAAGGCACTTTCCCTTATAGAATTGAATCAGTTCACAACTTTTGGACATGCAAACGAGAAAATGGTCGCCGATTTTTTTTTATTTAAAAAACGTCAATGAGGTATTGGCAACATTTAGTTTTAACGAGGGGAAGGACCTAGTTGATGAATGATTATGAAGAAGGATGGAAGGTGGGAGACGTCTTCCCAGCATCTGTAAGTAAGCCGCGGTAATGTGGGAATCTGGGTCTGCAGAGTACATTCCCGAGTGTTACTTATGTCCTATCCGGCGTGTTATTTCAAAGAGCGCGCCACAAGTAAGATAATTGATTTGGTCCTCCCCCTCACGACAAGTGGAACACGGGCCGGGGGCTTGTGGCCCCCTAACTCAGTAACCCAGTAGCGACAATCCATGCTGTTACACGTCCTGAACATCCTATGCTCATCCTGGATCATCACTCACTCATCACTCACTACTCCTGGATCATCACTCACTCATCACTCACTACTCCTGGATCATCACTCACTCATCACTCACTACTCCTGGATCATCACTCACTCATCACTCACTACTCCTGGATCATCATCCACTCATCACTCACTACTCCTGGATCATCACTCACTCATGACTCACTACTCCTGGATCATCACTCACTCATCACTCACTACTCCTGGATCATCATCCACTCATCACTCACTCATCCTAGATCATCAGTCGCTCATCCTAGATCATCAGTCGCCCATCACTCACTCATCATGGATCATCACTCACTACTCCTGGATCATTCACTCATCCTGGATCATCACTCACTACTCCTGGATCATATCACTCACTACTCCTTCCTGGATCATCACTCACTCATCTCTCACTCATCCTGGATCATCGCTCACTACTCCTGGATCATCACTCACTCATCACTCACTGATCTCTCAATTTATGATTTTCTTGACCCAAAAATAGTTCGATCGAACAAATTCTCGCCAAATTAATATTTATTTCTAGAAATCTCCCTATACTTCTTGTCTGGCTGTGTAGAGATCTACATCATGGACTGGTATGCTCAATGCTGCATCCGAGTTATAGTCCTGCATTCGTTTCTCTGTTGGTTGTATTGTCGGCTACAAATCCGACCCCCCGACGTCATTTGCACTTGGCAGAATAGGAAACACTCGGTTACGTCATTTGATTATCTATAACCACGTGTTAATTGTCAGGAATACAATCACAGCAATCTGAACTTATTTGCAGTTTATATCTGAATGCTCCAAAAAACTGCACACATAAACGCAAATTCAAATTATTTTGTCAATTTCCTTCAAAATCAGTGGCCCCTTCGCTCATTTGGCCACATTTTTAACTTTTTCTCCCACTACTTTTTCACATTCCTCGATGATGTTCGAATAATCCGACTATTTCAGAATCTCTGGTGTCCTAATGATAAATCTCTAACTCCCTTACATTCAAATTCAGTTAGATAAAAGAGTATCGCCAGAAAGAGAAGAAATATTCTCGTCCTAAAGACAAAAGGAACTGAACACGGACTTTTACTGTAACACTATGCGATAAACTGGGCAAAACGGTCTCGCAGCCATCCACACATTTCCCTTCTAAATCGCAGATAGTTTGTTATAAGTATGCCCTCGTCGTTTGAACCTTATAGACGCCATCCATCAGTTCAATGGCTGCGGCATAGAATTCTTATATTACATCCCACAAAATGTTTCATCCCGACATTCCCGAGGATTGTTTGTGAAGATTTGCAAGCATTTGTTTCCACTCCCTTGGGTCTTGGCACCTCTTTGAGAAGAGCAATGGTGTGCGTCTCATTTCATCTCCATGCGATGTATCCAGCATCCCCCCTCCCCCCTCATTCCAACACCCTCTCTGACGTGACTGTTTCTATCACGGGTAGTAAACAATGTGTCGACCATTGTCCGTGGAGATGTCGCGCTTTAGGATCTCGTTTAGTGGTAAACAAATCCATTCGAAGGGGAACAGTTTTTGAAAAAAAAATATCTAATGCATATTGGAAGTTCACAATTTGTTTACTAAAAGGTTGCTATTTCTACGGGAGTTCACTCTGTATTTAGATTCGTAAGTATGAAATACTAAAAAGAGGTAACTGAATCAGGGTTAACTCGGTCCTTCGACTAACTCTAATAATGAATGTCATCAAAACATTGAGCTACATTCAAAAACACAGGTTTGGGTCGCGGATCAATCGGTTTGTATCAAAAAGTGTTGTACCTATCAAAAACCCTCACACTGAAAGCTTTTATTAGTAATTTTAAAATAATCATTCGAATAGCCGGTACGAGATTGCACCAAACAAAATGCATAATCATTATTTCCGTACCTCAGAGGTAGAAGAGCGGATCAGTCCCATTTTCTCGATTTTGCGTTGCACACTTTTGGAATCATCAATAGGGACCTATGAAACGTCCAAAAAGGCAGACAAATAGTACCTTACAACTATTAAAAAAGGACCACAAATTCCCGAAAAAGGACCAATGAAATTTTATGGTATGTAATATTCGTCAACATATTATTCAATTTATTGGTTTAGGAGTTGGATATGTGGAGTAAATATTAAAATTAACTTAAAATTATTGTATGAATGTGTCAATGTATCAAGTGTCAATTGTTGATGGTAATCCAAATGGTGGATGGATATTTTATGAATTGTGGTTTAGACCAAAATTCATAAAATTGTTGTAACTTGCAACAAACATTTCAGAATTCATCAAAAATTGAGAAAAATGCATTTTCAGGCAAAATGAAACACATATTTTTAACATCAGGAACACATGAAACATATTTATATATCATTTTTAGACTTGTCTGAACCAAAAACGAAAAAAGGATTTGTCATAAACATCCTAGCCCTAATAATCAAGCTCTATCAACAAATACAGATGTAGAAGTATTGTCTTACACTCTGACTCATGAAATAAGATTGGGCGAAGACATAATTACTGGTTTAATCGTTGATATTGACTTCCGCCCTTCTACCTCTGACACATGTTAAAACAGACTGAAGTCCTGAAATGTCCTGAATCCCGAAGTCTTGATCAGGAGTGTGACTGCAAACTCCACCAGGGGTTCGTACCGACGCAATGTCGCAGCTTGTCGTTATGGGGTGTTTTTGCCCTTCCAAACGAATGCGCGGGACAGTATGGGAAATAAATATCACATAAAATACTCCATTTGTTTGATGTATCATTCATGAGGGACGTATTAAGTGCGGTAGTTGTGGTAACACTGGCGGTGTTTTCCTAGACTCAACCTACAACTAAAGTAGACTTTTCATGGGGGGTTACGACGTACTGGGTGAGTGATAGGGGGATGATTGGGAGGTGATTACACATGTATCACGTAGAGTATTTACCAATGAAACACATTAGGAGAGACGAGCTAGATCTCTAATACAAAAATAACAAAAACAAAAACTGATATGAACAGGTTAATGTCATAATTATATGGTTAAAATTATAACGTTTTATCTAGTGTATTTTTCCCCAATTTTAGTATCATATTCTTGACTTGATTCTTATAATAATCTTGGTAATTAACATGATTTATTTTAAATCTAATAGCAAACCAATCGCCATTTATCAATCATACAGGTGTCTTCATCTTGCATCACTTACTTGCGTGAATAGGTTCTAGCTTGATGCAAATTCATGATGCATTCATGACCTGATTCATTGATACAAATTGTGACAATGACATTATAATTATTTCACCCTGTTATTTATGAAATGTCATAAAATCTCTAACACAATATTTCAGATTCTAAGCTTCCTATTTCTTTTAATCTTATTAATTGCGTTGGGTTGGGAGTGAATCAAACTCCAAAAGAATGATACAACTTCTTTGTATTGTCACTGTTTTACCAATCAAGTGAGCAGATCACAGCAGATTACTTGAAAACGATCGTTCACATTACATTGCAAGCTTCAGTGGCAGACTCGTTGGTATTGCAAGAGGGGAATAATCCCTTCAGAAAAAAAACACAACATATTTTACTTTTAATTTCCTTCCTATTATTTTTTTCGCGTTAAGAAGAGGTAATTGGAAAATGTATAGAACTTGAAAAAGTCATTAAGCTTAATGAATCAAGGTATTAAATTCCTTCCACGTCAGGTTCACATTGCCAGTGGCGGTGTGGGGAGCTTTGAGGCACCAGACTGGAGCTTTATAGGACTCAGAAAGCTTTAAGGCACCAGGCTGGAACTTTAAGACTTGAGCAAGCTTTGAGACAACTTATTAACGACGCACACTATAACGTAGACTAGAAAGCTTGGGAAGCTTTGAGGCATTAGACTGCATGAGCTTTAAGACTTGGTAAAAGCTTTGAGGCATCAGATTAACGACGCACACCGGAGCCTTAAACTTGGGTAAACTTTGAGGCAACATATTAACGACGCACACTATAACTTAGATTAGAAAGCTTTGGAAGCTTCGAGGCACCAGACTCAGGATTGGGGCGCTTTGAGGCACCACATTAACGCTGCACAATGGAGCTTTCAGAACAAAAAGCTTGTGAAGCTTTGAGGCACCAGATTATGCTTTCAAATATCTCTTCAAATTCCATCTGAGAATACCTATAATGAAAGTTTCCCATACAATTCCAGCACGTGATTTAGAAATTTTCTTTTTTTCTTTAATTAATTAATTAATTTTGTTAAAAATATATAGTGTACACACCTACATTTATCAAAGTTTGAGAACAAATCTGCATTACGTAACTGAGAATAATTGTTCTACGATGAAGCTTAAGGACGCAAATTCAAAAGATATGAAAATTGTGTAGAAATCAACACGAAATTCGTCAACTCCGTCCATAAATATCCCGTCCTACTCCCTACGACTTACAGCATCGCTTGTCGCTATACGTTGCCATCTTACAATACACGGGGATGCATCAAACAGCCATCATCACCCGGCTATTGACGAATTACATCTAAAACACCGAGCGTGGCCAGCATCACAGATCATCCATCCCACGAGGTCCATCCCGTTTTCCAGTCACGTTGCGCATAGCCAGGCTTTGGTCGAGACACGAAAACAGCTCAAGAGATCGGGACAACTTCGGACATCTGATATTGGACATATTAATGTCGCATTTGGTGTGGGGAGGGGGGGGGGGGGGGGGGCAAGAAGTTTATGTGGGTTCGCCTCATCCCCTCTAGAATAGGGCAAGTAGTGGTCGAATTAACATATTGTTTGACTATATACCCGATTATATTGGAGAACCGCTCTGCATAATGCGTTCATCAACGAGGTGCATATGCCATATGAATATGTTGGAATAGTTCCAATTTGATTGAGTTTCATAACAGGCTAGGTGATTTTAAGTAGATTTGACATCAATACTATACCGTCAAATATATTATACATAATTGAGATTCTAATCTCGATTCAGTTAGCAGATTATACATTATGTTTTCTCCGTCAGTTTTTATTGCGAATACAGTTCGAGACTCAATGATCGGTGCAATAATACTTGGTGGGCAAATGTCAAGCAAATGTTAAAAATTCGTTTCGATAGGTACTAAAGAGGATGCCATCAAAAAAAGGACAAAACAAATTAATTTAATTTCACCGAAAACATTCAGTTCTTTCATTAGATCAGTTTGAAGAATTCATTTATCTATTTCGTTCCTCGATTAAAAACAAAATCAAAATCAAAATTAAATTTCTCTTGGAATCGAGACGTGACTAGTCCAATATATTGCCAAAAACATTGATAATTATATTCGAAACTGGAAAATGTTTCGAATATTGTTCCGTTGTAACATTATGATTTTCTATGCGACGTTCTAGATCGCGAAGATGAAAAAGCGCCTCTAAAATATGCGTCATCAGGTGGTATTTCTCACTCGATAGTCTCAACTTCGTAAAACAGCGCAGTAATGAGATTATTTAATCATTTATTCACACGTGTAGAATTAGTATTTATTTATAAACAGAGTATGTGCTATGCTGAAAGTCATGTAAAAATGTTCACTTAACTCCCTTAAAAACTCACGGCACATTTTGTTTGCACGTTTCTATCCATAGCAACGATTTATACGGCCATACAAATCACGATTAGATAACAATTCCCATACATGAACGACGTCGCGGAAGTGTTTCACCACAATTTCATCAGTCCAATTTCACAACTCAGTCAAATTTCAGCACCCAATCTCCTCTCGGGGGAATCCGGTTACGAATCTCTCTCGAGGATCTAGGGGGTGTAAATCCTACCGGCTAGCAAATCTTTGCCAAGGATTTAGCCGCCTCTGGGGCGTGGGGGGTCGCGCAGGGGTTGAATAGGGGAAAGGGGGGGCAGGTTGGCCCCGTACTCTGATGAGCAATTGATGATTTCAGCATGCCGTCAACAGCTGAGCCAATTATCGGTAGGAGCCCCCTCCGCCCTACAGAGGTGGCTGCTTACTATCATCACGGATTACCTCGAACCACTTTGTCATATTGATGGCCCGAGTCTGTTAGGGATGTTCCCATCTCTTGTTCCCGCATAACCCAGTCGAGTTGGGATTTCACGGGGTATAACATGATACAGATAGAGCGGAGGATGTGCAGAAAACAGGCGATATTGTCGCGTGCAGGTGGCATTTGAATGCAACAGTTTTTACTTCATTTGCATCCATCATTTCATATGCATGATTAGTTTCAATTATATTTAAAACAAATGCGTTTTAATAATTGAGGCCTTCTACAAGATAGGTATACAAAATTGCAACATGCTCTGAATTCTAGAAAAAGCGGCATTTATAAAAATAGCGGAATATTCTAATGAATATGACTAGAAATAAGAATATCGTATCGTATCACGTCCAAATTAAAACTACAGACATAGATGAATGAAACTACACGAACATATTCGATGTGAAGAACAACGCTCGAGTCAAACATTTCTCTAAGTTACCTCCAAAAGAAATAAGGTACAGTTGTCCAAAAAGTTTCAACAAAAAATTGATACAACGAATTCCATAATAATTGTTTAATAAAGATCAGTTTCTTTGCTAACCTCCGAGCTTTTTGATCTGAGCTCGGATGTCTTGAAAGTTTTACCCTCCCGACAAGACGCAGCTTCCATCTCTGTATCAATCCGTCTCATTCCACCTGGCAAATTGCTGGCGACATTCAATACCTGTAATACTCGCGATCAGAAGAACTCACTCTGTGACACATGTGGACAACTGCACAATTACTATCACGATCATGCCAATTGCGAGAGAAGAAGAAACCGAGACGAAGCGATTTGTTGCCAGCAGCGAAACGGCGCAGTTCTTTTGATCTCTTCGGTTTGACATTTACAGATGGTATTGCTATTTCGCGTATAGCAATACATCGAAGCAACAACTTATTCCAATGGGCACATGGTAGCAAGTTGTTATACTTTGTCGGGCTTGTTTTTTTGTTGAAAGCTAGAGAACTAGAACATTTCATATCATAAATGGCTGGGGTGGACGGTTATGTCAAAGGCGAGTAGTTTATGAGAATGCATGGATATAATGCAAGTACGGACTGACATTGTTGCACCGACAGGTTTCACAATTACTCGAAGTGGCACGAGAAATATTACCCTTAAGTCTTCCTAACCGTCATTTTACGTCAAATCACACTAAACGAGAAAATCAGAAGAAGATGTAAGAACTTGCAAATTGGATCAGTAACTTGAACATGTATATACAAAAGCGTTGCAAAATAAACGGCTGCCGTTTCGTCATGCAAATTATGTATAAAATAGCAGATTGAATAGAAAATGTAATATATAAATCGATGGACAATTTGAAACAAAATTGCCACGGCGACGGGAGTACGTTGACGTAAACGTCAACGGCCGACGTTAATAATCATGGTAGCCACAATTACGGTACGTAATGATGATAACAATCATCAAAAGAAACCAAGGCACTTAGGTGAAAAATAGTACTGCACATTTCGAGACCTTGATTTCGAGATACAGATTATAGATGGCTGTGGTTTCTTTTAAATTTTTCATGTATTTACTTCCATTTCAACGTCCTTCAAATTTGATTTGAACTTTCGTTTTATAAATAAAACCACAATTCGAATTTTGACTATTTCCAGATATGAAAGTATCTAGTCACTAAAATATCAAGTAAGTAGGGGAGACTGGGGTTGGTTGTGACATGGGCAAGTTGTGACAGTACGTTTTAAAATAAGTGGCGCCATGAGTAATAAATGCCTGAGCAATGTGGGCGTGGACTACGTTTATCTTACGTCAAAATGTTGAATCTTGGTCAAGTCTAGCCGTCATTACGTCGGCGTTTACGTCGATTGCGAACGGTTGTGTTTGAAACTACATTGTCAACATGTTTACGTCATAACGTGTACGTATAGTCAAATGGAACTGGACCTAAAGGCACCGAGCAAGTTGGCTCAGATGGTAGCGCACTGGACGTGCAAGTTCGATTCCCGCGCCGACCTGGCTGATAGAGTACGACAGTCTCTTTACTGGAGCCACAACAGCCTCCTTCCCAGACTCCAAATGACCTAAATTGTCTATAAATAGCATTAATTTAATCTCATGCATTCCTTTTCAGAATTGGACGTTGATATAATAATGTTCTCTTATACGGCATTCTCAATTTTATGTTTTTAAAAATTAGTTATACAATCTATTTATATATCCATAATTATTTATTATTTATTATCATTAATCGTAAAAATTCATTTGTGGTATAACATAAACAATTAAAACTGCAATAAATCTTCTTGTATAACTTTACTTTTCAGCCAAAGTTTGATAATATTACGTCATAGGCAAAAGAAACCGTGCAATTTATTCGTTTTTAGGCTGGTTTCATCCTCTACCTTCTTTCTAAGGAACCAATCATATCATGCAATTTCGAAATGTAGAAATATATAATTTTATCAAATTGAAAATTCGTTATATTATGAAAATATTGAGACGTCAAAATATTGACTCGTACATAGAAATAATGTTAATAGGGATATTCTCAAGTGATGGATAATAGTGCAGACACTGGTATTTCAATACTTAAAAATATCAAAAACATATCCATGTATCGAATTATTTTGCAATATAGAACTTTAATTCATTGGGGCTTCTAAAGTCTAACGGACGATTTCAACACTATTAGTCGAAGCGTTGCGTAAGTAAAGTAGTGAAACCAGCCCCGAGACAAACCCCGACATGTATTTGCCCCAACAGACTGGAGAAGTTGCACTTGAATCCGATAATGAATCACACTTGATGAATTGAATGAACATCTTGAGAATAACAGTTCTACTCACCAACAGGGTGAACATCGTATCTGATATGAGAGCAACACTTACCTGAAACAAACAAAACAACAACATTAGCAACAGTTCATACAACTTTTTACTTACTAACAACACATCCAAATAATTTGACTGTCAGATATTATTTTGGTCAATTTGACGGTCAAATACCTATAGTTTGGTAAAAGTTGAGCGATCAACTTTTTGGAAGAAAATCTTAATTATACAAGTGCATCCGAGGTCCTAAGAAATTACGCATTCCACAAAACAACCTCATGGGAAAATTGCAAATATCTTGTCCGTGGGTGAACATAAAGAAAGTAGACAACAATTAGACGGGAAATACGCACCATTTTCTGAAACCCCCTAGAGAAACTCTTGCCACTACTAAACCACTTAAGACCTCAACATAAACTATAATTAAAACTGGCAATTTAGTCAGTGAAATTAGTTGGTAACTTAATTAAACAGATTGGTCAATTGGCCACAGGTATTTGACCCGTCAATTTACCGTGGAACATCTCTAAACCGAAACAACATATTTGCAAGCTCGGATCAAATATGAAGTTCTGGGAGTTATCAAAATAAAAATAAAATTATAGCAAAGTAGTCTTGAATACCAAATAATTACAACGAACTTAATATGCCATAAAATTGTAATTATGTACGCAAAAAAAATTGAATTCTTAAATTTTAGTAGGTAAAAAGAGGGAAAACGAAAGGAGTGAACAGCAATAAATCAAAATTGAGTGAAATTCAAATCAACATTTGTTTCATGTGAAAGACTTTCTTCCCCTGCTGTCCTGAATGTTTCTTCTCTATTCCCAAGTCAGCATGAGGCATACGTCATCGCAAAATCTACTTGGACATCGGATTGGCAAGGGATCGCACAACTTTCCACAGAATCAACATTGCCCGACAACAGCCCCTCGGCAAAACCAAAACCCAACTTCGATTTCTTTGTCTTTCACAGATACGAATAAAATAAATAACAAACTTCGTTTATCGATATTATTTTGTTTTGTTTAGTATGTTTTTCTTTGTAGAGCTTTAGAATAACTTTTCAGAGTGGACAAAATGCAATAATCATGGTGGTCAGCTCCTGTGATCTTCCTCCCGAGGCTATCGGACAGAGGGGAGCAATTTTACAAGTCAAATAAGTTTAATTTTGATGGTGTATAACTGTCAGTCTATACGGATCACGGAAAACGCATATCAAAAGCAAAAAAGAAACTTCCCTATATATTTGGTATTTCATTTAGACTAGTTGATCCTAGTTGACATTCAAATTTCCCTAAGAAAAGCTTCTGGATGTATCAGTAGGAAAAGTCTCATATGCTAGATCTCATCGTATACGAATGAATGTCAGCAGATAGGAAGGGGAATAATATCAAAGCGTTCGAAAATGTTCGTGAAGAAAAAAGACGGCGTGTGATGATCAAACCAACGTTGCAGAAAAATGAAAGCTTTTTATTTTACAAATCCCGCTATATCACACTACTTCCCCTGCAACTTCCGAAAGCGCAAAATTGTACACTGCATAGGAGACAAGTCTAATCCTTCGACAGCGTGCGAGGGGGGGTACCTCAGATGGAAGTGATCACGCTGGGATTGGGTTTAGCGAGAAGGTTTTTATTTGACAAAATTAAATTTCTATGTTATTAGTGTCTGCGAGGTTTGCGAGTTTCCACCGTCACTTCCACAGCCTCCGGTAAGATGTACGCGGCAAGATGCGGTGACAACCTAAATGATAGCGCAGGATCACACTACATATTTCAATTTTAAAGCTTCACTTCACAACATGATTGCAATTTTTCTTACAAGATGAAAAGATTTTTGCTCAAAGAATTTTCACTTTATCAGGAAATTTCTTGACACTTGGGAGGGGAGTTTTGTTAGGGACGGGGGAGGTAAGGGGAGGGCACGGCTACACTTTTCCGGTAGACTTGACGCAATGATGTTACATGCAAGCAACTAGTAGTTTTACTCCTTGTCTTCCAACCCCCATGCCTTTCTTCCGTGGCTTTTCATAGAACACCGTCGCTTGAATTTCCCTAATCATTTTCCCGGGATTGTTTCGTTGGTCAAAGTTCAAAGGTCTTTCTCAACACTGCCTTCTTAAAATACCTCCTGAAAATCCCTGAAATGAAGATATTCCTTAAAATCCTTCAAGTTTATAACATAATTCTGGTCGGACAATTAACTGAATCGAATTTATTTTCTACTCAACCCTTCATTTTTCTCTTAATGCAATTTTTTATTTTCTTGAAATCTTTGCTTCTTCAAATTTAAAATTTTCCTTACGTTCACATGATTTCTTAGCTCTTCACAACTGTTATCCTTCTTTGAGCATAACATTAAACGAAATCTCTCAATTTTGAAATGAAACCAAAGACATGATTCAATTTCTCCGCTGCAAAAGACGATCGAGATGTTCTGGAGCCCTCTCCACTTGTCCGCTTTCACATGAGCAGATTTCCACTCTCGTCTGTGCGCCGGGCAGACTCTACTCGACTTCCTCCCAGGAATGCTTCATATGTGCCCACGTGCATCACGTGACACCACGTGGGCTGACGTCATTCAGTGGCGGAGGAACAAGAGGGGGAGGGGGGCAAAACAAATGGAGTTGGCTCAAATATTGGGTGCACAACATGAACAGTAATGCGTTGGAGTTCGAAACTTAGCATTTAGTTGAGAGATAGTTGGAACTTCTAAGTTCTTGTTCATTGATACGTTTTTTTTATATCTTGAACCTGGAAACAAATTGATTACACAATATTGTTACTCTATAACAGGGGTTCTCAACCTTTTTACTCCATTCCCCCTTTTCACAACTGATCAAAAAATTATCCCCCACCCCCCTTGCCAATAGAGTCTAATATTCTAGCTCAAAATGTGCATTCAAAAAAAAAACGCAGGTCAGTATGGTTCGGTATTATGGGAAAAATACATTTGATCGCAAAACATTGGTGGGTTGGGGGGGGGGGGGGGGGGGGGCGGTGCTCCCAGTCACTGCGGGTCCCGGGAAAATGTTTTTGGACCATTTCTTCTATGCGTTCTGGACAATAATTATCGGCGATTTGATACTAGACCCTAAAGGTATTTCTACAACAAGATGAGAGCAAACTGTACGTTTTCTTCCTTCAGGGCAGCAACTCCTCCTCTGGAACCCCAAATCCCCCCCCCCCCCCCCCCCTATTGTGGGGAATCCACCACTGGTTGAGAGTCACTCTCGATGTGGATTTTAAATTATTCTTGTACTAGCACAACGAATAATGATAATGAGCGTCAAGAATACGTTGAAAGGATAATGTTGTGATAGTACCAACTAATGATCCAATGTCTATATAATTTCTATTAATCGTCATCTCACGAAGTTAATCCATTGGAAAAATGAAGTAACGTCTGCAATAACCTTAAGATATCAACTGACTCCTCCATTGTGTATGACTGCATTAGTCGCTGAAACTTCATCGCTTACGTTCAGACCGACTTGAGCAATAGTCCAAGATAGTGAATAAACGGATCTTCGGTTACAAAGTTGTTCTACCATAACTAAATAGGTTGATGCCTACAGGGGATAGGCATTTAACCAGTACTAGATTATCTATTTAGGGAGTAGTTTAGCCGATTAGTGTCTCAAAGGCGCATCCACAGTGCTGTCTATGCAAGGCGATGCATTGATGCGAGGGTACAGAGGGGCGGGGGGGATGCTGCCAGGTTTTACACTCAATTATGCAATAAACTTGTCAAATTGCGATTGCCCTGATGGACACAGGTTCGAGGCCGGTCAAGTGAATGATGGCAATTAGCTCGTACTGATATGATTTCAGATGTCTAAGCTTCAAGAACTTCCATTCTTGATACGATTAGTTGGACTTGGAACCAGGATCATCGAGAATGTCCAGTTCTTGAGATTACAGACCACCATCCCTAAGTGAGAGATTCACTAAATTTTCCATCATTATCATACAGACCACATGTTAAATGAGCACATTTACAATAATAATGTACACTGTGTATCAATTCCAACCCTATACATTTCACAAAAACTGAAGAATTACGCAGTGCTAAATTTATATAAGAAAATTAAGTGTTATATATCCCATTCAACATTAAATCAACAACAACAAAGGCACTTATAAAAATTTACACTAAATGTTCCATTTTATCAGATTTAATTATGAATAATTTCGTCACTAAAACAGCCGTTCAAATTTGATTCTAAACCAACATCGAAAGGAGATTCATGAATCATGTAGTAATGAATGACTTTTCAGGGTTTTTAAACATTATCTATATTTAGATTGAATCAGTGGCGTGCACTCAATGGAAGCAAGGGAAGCATTGCTTCCCCTTCCTTTTCCATTCCAACAATATTAAAATATAATAATTATATGTATAATAATTTAATCTTTTTACAAAAATATTCATCACTTAATACTACTTAGGTATAGAATTCTTATTACGAAAACAAATGTCACCACTTTCGCTCTGATTTCAAAGTAAACGCGGTTTCTAAGACAGGAGGTGGGCAAGGCGCGTGCGCACGCATACACTTGCCTCGGCTCGGCAGTCGGCCGGCTCCAAGGGATTCACTTTTCGAATTGCTTCCAATCCCTCCCTCTATATACGGGAGTTACGCATGCATTAGGTGATTTGCCTACAATCAAATATGTTAATCTGCAGCCACCTGAAAGTATTGTCAATAATAAAAACTTATTTTGCCATGATAATAACATTATTTGCCGGTCTAAACACAAAGCATTTCTGTGTAAAATGCGTCTATTTCTGCAGGCGTATTCTAGCCAAGGGAAGCAAATCGGAGAGTTGCATCCACAGTCCGAACGCAGCCGAACTACTCCCGAGTTGACACGATTGGAACGAACATGTGATCGGTCGGTGACAGTGCTCAAGAGCGGTTGAATGTCTAAACTTGTAATATCTACAAAATATTGCAGTTTCGGATTCTCAGTTCAGTTTACGCATTTCTACAAAGTTTTTGTATATCTGTATTTGCCCTCGTATTTGCCTTCAAAAAACTAATGATTAAAATATAAAAAATTAGTCTGAAAATCCTCCTTTGACCATTTCTTAAATTCAAGTAATCTTCCAAAAAGGTACTTTCAAAATCGTTTTTAACCATCTAAAATTAGTCAAATTTTAAAAAATTCCCTGCGGGGCTAAGCTGGGGGGCAAGCCCCCCAGACCCCCCTCCGGGTCTGGGCAAATTTCTTTCCTGGCAATTTGCTTCCCTCACTTCAAATGTCACGGCACGCCACTGGATTGAATTGCTGCGTTATTTGCTGCATATAATTAATCGTACGATTGTACACGTTAAGCTGCATACGTGTATGTGTATACCCAATTCACATAGCTTACACACAATTTTCTAAATGTCCTCACTTTTCCAAGCTTTCCCGTTCGGCGGAAAGCTTGCATCGCATATTCGTTGCATCTCTAAAACCCTCCACCGCTGCTTGAAATATAATGCAATTATGTTGAAGCTCTAAACTGCATGCTGGATTCCCGCTAGTATTTCCCAGTCGATGCACGTGGTTGCACTTACACTTGGTAACACTTCAGTTGGATATTCTCTCAGATTGAAAATGTCGAAAGAGGCGTTAATAATGAACGATTTGCAAGTCATATTTGACTGAAAGTTTCATGTCGCATTATACCACGGATCAACGAAGTGAAGAGCCCAGGTTGCGGATGAATACAGAGTCCTGGCGGGCGAACTACTTTCGACGGCGACGCGGAAGAAAAGGGAGCGAGGAAAATAGTGCCCTCCATTTATAATTTGCTTTAAAAACCCAGGTGTTCTTAAATTGTATTATTTCATTGTATTTTTCATAACTTATGATAATTACGTTGAAGGGCCTTATAGACAGAAATATAGAAAGATTTGAAATTCTAATCAGCAGTTTATAGCGTATATTTTCTTTAATGAACATTTGACAACAAATTAAAAATAAAACAGGTAGGTATATGAATAAAGGAAGCTAATTCTTAAGTTGTAAAAATAATACATTTTCCGATTCACATCATCTTGTGACTTTATATACCTACTTATCTTTCTTGTTCCAGTGCAATTCTCAAAGTAATTACATTTATAGGTTATGTTACCTCAATTATAACAAATAAAACAGATCATATAACTGCAAGTAGCAATGATGCTGGTTTTATATAACCTTTATAAAAGGAAATAGGTATTTTTTTTAAGTCAGTAGTTTGAAAAAATAATTAACCGATTTTTCATTAAAAAAAACACTTCTAGCGTCAAGTTATGTGCAAAATACAAGTGGACATAAGAAAAAAACATGTCGAGTATTAAAACGCTCGCTGTAACATAATCTTGAAAACCATGTACCGGGAAGAAAGATGTTCTCAAAGCGGAAGGTACATATCTACATTTGGCGGTGAAAATGGAACCAAATCTAATCTCTAAAGGTGAAACATATTCATGAAACGTTAATAGGTTGACTGAAGTCTGTTTGACTTGGCGGTAGAATTGAAAAGGCTCGAATCTACCGTAGCATATGCAAAACTTGGGAGGATATAGCTTCTCGTTCTTTTACATCATATTTTTTTTTCAAAGAATTTTCTTTGAAAAGGGAAGTTATGGAGAAGCCTGTCATGTGTAATACTCTAAAGGCAAAGAATCAACAGACGTTCACGGGATAAAGAAGGAGGCATGCATAAATTAATCACCTCGAAGATGAGAAGCTAAAAAAAAACTTGAAACTGAAAATATGATGAATTTTCATAACCAAGTGATAATACTTGACTTCTCTCCCTTCTTCTTCCTCCCCTTGATTCGAGCTCTTTTGACTTTTTAACAGCTTCATCGGGGGTGCTAACGAGAAGAAATGAAAATAAAAACGCCCAGCTCGGCAGCAAGGATCTTAGTTGCAATTGTCCAACAGGAAATTAAATCTCTCCAAGCATGGAAAGTATGAGAGGAGAAAAGTTAGAGCAAAGGAGAAACACCATGAAGAGTCTTCAACGAAACTGATTATCTATTTTAATAAGCAGAAGAGGCCACTAATGGAACTAGGGTACCTGAATACTTAGCCCATTATGGAGATTATTCCAGTTCTTTAATTTGAGGTAACCAATTTGAATTAAAAAGTTTGAGATTGTCTTTAGAAATGTAATTCTTATTCGACTCAGACATCGTAAAAGCATTACCGAAGTATTCCAGAGTTTGAAAAGATTTTTTTGATTTGTAACAAACTTTTGACCAAATTTGACTTTGACAAAATTCAACCCTGTGGACAATCATGTGTGCGCATTTTTGTGAGTTTTGTATGTGATATTTTTATTATTGAATTATTAGTCTTTAACATAAAGACTTATATGAGCTATTTGATATTTTATGAACTTCAATGGAAGAACAAAACATTGGTAATTCATAAGTATTATCAAGTATGATATAAGTTCATCGGTAAGTATACTCACAACTTTACAAGTACTCGACCATAATGCCAATAGATATTGTTACCGATAGGGTTATGATTTCGATGACAAAGCGTATTCACACTTACATCTTAATTTTATAAATATAAAATTATAATTGCTGTAATTTCTTCAATCATGGCAGTCGACGTGTTTACAGTATCCAGATAAATGTCCGATTATATTAACCAGTTCATTGGCTGTAGACAAGTTACTCAAGTTAATTCAGCCGATAACTTAATCAGGACATTGTAAAATAGTCCAATTGCGATGCAATCTATACACTTTTGTAACACGTTTTAGATTATTATTGTTTAACGGCGCGTCAACGACGAGGTTATATTGCGCACATTAATTTTTGCATTTAACTTTGTTGATAATAAGTGGAGGTCATCGGGGTCATCAAATGTCGTTTCGCTGCACTGTTCACTGCACAACCTGTTCAAATTCTAAATGTTTAACAGCTCCTTTTCAAATGGTTCCAAAGTTTTCAAAGAGTCATTTACTACAACTTCGTCGCTTCAATATTGTCAAAAAAAATAACAAATTAAACGGCCATCCTACACACTCCTTATTCCTTATTCTCCGCCATCCTCCTTATTACATAAAATCAATTTACAAAATTACTCACGGGTTCTTTAACTCAAAGTAAAAAAACGCATTCCAACTCCTTTTTGCCCCCTATAAAAGTGACGCTTGACCCGAACTACGCTCACATCTTAGTCTCCCGCTTTTCTTCTGCGGATGATCGATGAGGAGATCTCGCCATTGAGAATGTCATTATCGTCCACGGGTCAACTCTAATTAATTCTTGCGAGGATGTTTTTGCGCGAAGAAGTTGCGAGCCCCTCAGATGTGTCCTCGGTTTCGCCTGACAATGTTCGCCTGACACTGCTCGCCTGACACTGCTCGCCTGACACTTCGGGAACACAATGCGGCCAACCATGATCCATCACACGCCATTGACAGCCGAGAAGAAACTCAATTAACACCATTCGGTGGAAATTAGAGGGGTGATTACTAGCTACTAATCAGGACAAAATGGTCCACAAAACCAGCGACACCAGCATGACTATAGAAAGTGCTTGTGGTAAATGAGAAATTGCGCAAGTTAGAGTTCTCGAGATGTGACGAATAATTTTGGTACTAATTCGGTATCGTAAAACTTATTTGTAAGACCGAAGCAAGTTGGCTCAGGCATTAACGCTGTGGTCTTCACCGGAGATCCCTGGTCCTTCCTGACTCAGTCGAGACAAATGATGTGAAGGTTCCCCACTAATAGGTCACGACCCCTGCTCAACATCGCAACGCTAAACAACACTAAAATAAAAATAATAAATCAATGCTGATTGATCGTCATAACGTAGAATAGGCAAAAGAGGATGAGCAAATAATGTAATTTTTGTTGTTTTTTAATTTAATTTTCTTCTTCAAGAGGAAGGATAATCCTGGAAATGATAGGGGTTTACATCCACACAAAGTTAACCAAATCACAAATAATGCAATTTTTGGTTTTATTCAATTTAATTTAATTTTTCATATGACTATTACACCGCTTTGACGCCAACATTTCACAACTGCATATAAAATCAACGCTATTCCGTCAATGAAACAGAGCTACGATCATCAAAAGATCAAGGCGTTATTATAACTCTCAAATATTACACCACTAACATCACTAAGATTAGTGGTAGGTAATAAAGAATCAGTTAAACTAAATCCCCTAACGATAAAATCACCTGTCTTTAATGCTCAGTTTCCCCCTTATTAACCTGTAGACACCATATGCCACCAACCCTTATGCACACCCAAGAAAACATCAGCGAAACAACTTGGCAACTCACAACCCCTCCACAAGTTTACCACCCTCACGTCGTCAAAAGGGGTTCACTCCAGTTGTCAAACACCGAGCATTAGAGTGAAACGAGCCACAATTTAATTATTACCCCAAGAAACCACCCCTTATAAGAAGACACAACCCTTACACAAGCCATTTAGCTCAGCACTAGTTAAATATGACGGGGGCAATTAAGACAACTAGAAACGAAGAGATTAAAAATAATGGCACGGCAAATTATGAAATAAAGAGATGTTGAAAATGACACTTACGACATTAGAAAACACGATTTGTCATTTTAATGTGAGGAACGAGCGCAATCTGCAGTGATTTGCAAACAGTTGTCACAAAATGATCTCCCCGATTACGCCAGCTTAAATTTCTTCTGAATTTAAATGATTTTAATTTAGAAAATGAAAGTTGAACAAGAAGATACATGGTTAGTAATAGAACGAATTCCTAAAACCAAATCCAACTTATTGCATAAACGTTTCTTTAACGCTTTCTCGAAAGACAAGAGACTAAAATCTATCACCCTCGCAGATCGAGCTAATGAAATACGCCAGTGAGAAACGATAAGAGAGGAAAAGATGAAGAGAAGTACGAGGGAGCAAGTGTGAGAGCGACTCGTACAGATTACAATTTATCTATCTCAATGTTTGCCATGGGGTTGGGGGGGGGGGAGGAGGTAGAGTTATCGCATGGGGTGGTTTTGCCTTCGTCAATTCGCACGGCGCGCTCTGGTAGCTATCATTAGGCATATTACAGCCGCCCCCGAGTCCCCGTCATCGACGCCAGCTGGCTCCCCGCACAGACGGGCGTCGCACCGTGGACGACGTCGGCGTCGGCGTCGGCGTCGGCGTCGGCGTCATTAGAGGCGGCGAACACAACGCATCACGCGCGGCGTGCGAAGAGGCACGCAGATTTACACTTAGGTCTCGACGGAAAAATAAAAAATAAAATATCGGCGCGTTCCATGCCGAGGCTGTTCCAATTCCCTAGAGTAGTAGTACTTTTATCGGATTTTGCTATAACAATATAATATCTACAAGCTCGGAATAAATACCTAACATGACACCATCTGAGCAACTCGGGTAGTTGGTTTAGTGGATGGTTCATTCGACCAGGTTCCAGCCCGTCAGAGTCATTCATCGTTGCACGGAGCAAGACGGCTAATCTCTCGACTTACACTCCGGAAGTGCCGGGTTCGATCCTCTTTTGTCTGGGGCTTAACGTCGCACTGTTCTGCAGCGAGGCTAATGGCGACAAATGAATGATTATGATGATGATGAAGAGTAGTAAGGATGGAAGGTGGGAAGGAGGCGGCCGTGTCCTATTAGTAAGGTACCTTCCCAGTATTTGCCTGTTGACTGAGGGAATACCACTAAAAAACCTCAGTCAGGAAGGACGACCGCGGGAATCGAACCCGGGCCTCCGGAATACAAGTTCAGAGCGTTACCACTCAGCCAACCTGTTCCGTCCATTTCTTAAGTGCTATTCGTTGTTTCCTCAGTCGAGATGCAAATATCTCTATATAATCAATCATTCATCCGTCGCCATCCCTTGCAGATCAGTGCGACGAACAACACTAAAATAAATAATAATTCTGTGATCGACCCATCTCTATCTCCAATTACAACTGCTCGACATCATCATTAAGATGCATGCGTGAGGGCATTCTTTTAAGTTCTGTCTTCCCTAACCGCGCTGATAACCTCGCTGTTGAGCGCCATAAACCATAATATCTATCTAATTTAAAAAAATCAGATGTTAGCGACCCGTTCAAGCTTATACACTGGTACGGCCTCCAAGACGTGTTAAATTCGATATTTTCGCAAAATAATAGTTCTTACCACTTACCAGAGGTCATAAAGTAATCCAGTATGTGGCATTATTTAGTACATCAAGCTTGAAAGGGTCGTTAATATCTGATCATTGAAAATCTCACAAAACCCCCAAAAAAACGCTTTGAAGAACCGTGCGCGTCCCATTACCTTACGCAGGTCTCTTAACCTAGTTACAAAACAGTGCGTCGTTAAGCAGTCGAATAAAATCGACTCATGCTACATAAACGAGACTTTGTAAATCACTACGCGCTAAGGCAGGGGGTGTGAGGCTTGTCCCATCCGATGTAAACACTTAGTAGAGGGTGGTTTTGTGGTGACACCCCAAATGTCCATCCCCCCCCCCCCCCCCCCCGGGTTACACGGCCACTGGATCCGGTCCGGCGGTCGTCAGGTCTTCCTGACCGGCATCGGGATGTGGTGGTCCAGATTCGAGCCCAGGTACACGCTCTCACGCATCTCGACTCTACTTACCTTCAGAGAAGATGGATATTAGAGTAAAATCCTGTACCACGACATCGAGTAACACTGAAATATCGTAATTCGAAGATTGCAAAATTATGTTCGAGACCAAATACTGCATTTTATTTATAAAACACCGGTTAGAAAGAATAAAGATAATATTTTTGAAATATTGCTCCACATGAGAAAAGAAACGTTTCCTAATGCATTATAAAAATACACGTATTTTGCCTGTCAACATTAAAGTTAAATATCAATTTACTCTCAACCATGATGCAGAAGGGGGGGGGGGGGGGGGGGCTAAAATCCCAAGAACACGGAGGAAGAACATTTCAGTACACTAAGTGCAGCAAGTGTGATGCATTTCAAAACACTGCACGAATCAAGTGGTTTTGATTAGTATTGAAACAAGTAGGTTTTGTTTCTCTTACCCTTTGAAAGTCTACTCTAGTGTGCAGCCCCGCTGTCCAGTACAAGAAAGAAATCACTTCACACATAAAATGTGTGAAAGTACTGCTTTAAGCTTTCACATACAAAAGTTATACAACTGAAGGAACGCCACGATTTTTAAGTTTTCGTAAGGTTGAAATCATTTCGCATAGTTACTACTACTACCAAGCTCTATAACTGTCCCGTAAGGAATGTAAAAGTATGGAATGCACAAGTATGGGCGATATACATTTTCAAATATGAATGCCTTAAGTTAAAAGTAATTAAGTGGAATCGAACTTGGCGTAATGAGTTGGTGACAAACCATTTTCACTTACAAAACATATTTGTACATTTGTAAATACTTTAAGACCTCACTCTAGTCAATTGAAAGTATAATGCACCAAGCGTAATTCTCATGTTGTTCTTTATATGGCATACATTATAGTTGTCAACTTATTTGCATTCTGGTAGCAAGGAAGTTAACTCGAGTCCCATGACTTGGCAGCGATAAGCTAACGCTCATCTCACAATCCAATCCAACGTCATTAACGTCGCAGGTAGAACAGTGCGTCGTTAAAGATATAAAAGTTCTTATGCCAAGCATGTAACAAACGACTAGCAAAAGTTGCACAATCAAGATGCTACTGAACTGAGTAGCGAAGAAACAAAAAAAATAAGACCGAAGTCTTCAAGGATAGTTAGTGGAACATTAAAATGGATTTCAAATGATGTTCACTTATTTTAACAGACCGTTCAGTTATTTAAATATCTGTCAAGCTAATTGGTCATTCGCGTAAAATATGAGACTATAACTAATTGATATATATACATTAAATTGTGTAAACACAACCTATTCTTAGACGATAGATACAGATTAAAGGATAGTAGGTAGCACAATTTAATTTTTTGCTATTGTTTGAATTCTATAAATAAAATATTATCACCATTTAAAGCAAGAACGAAATCAATTAAAATTGTTTATGAGATTGCAGCTTGGAAATGAAAAAAAATAAGAGAGACAAAACTTAGATGCAGTTCTGTGCCTTAGAGGTAGAAGGCCAAGAGTCCATTTTAATTATTCTTGAAGTGAACTAAAAAACCAGTAATTCTGCCTTCATCCAATCATATTTTTGATGGCGACAAGAGTCATTTTGTAAGATAATACTCCAATACGCTATTTGTTGACATCAGATCCGCCAAACGCCACGCAACGCAAAATGCATCAGCAACGCGAAATCGAGAAAACGGACTTCCGCCCTACTACTTCTGATGCCTCGAGTGGGTTGAACATCAACCACACAATGCCTCTCGCCATCATATAACACGTGATCATAATGTGACATCAATATGACTTGAATCACATCTTCAACACAAACGCGGTTCAATCAAGTCGTGTTCCTTTCACTCGACATTTTTCTCACAGAGTGCACTTTTATGTAAGCAATAAAACTGTTGAATCGGATGACCGTAAATTACATCTCCACTCTTCTCGGGATCACCAGTCCTGATGTTATCACGTCCCAGCATCACAATCTGATTGCATTTACTCACTCCTTCATCGCATTCACATTCAGATCTCTCATGGATCCGAAAAAAAGAAATGGATAGGAATTCATTTCTCTATATGGCGATGTAAAAGTTAGAAGAACTCAATAACAGAAGAAATCATTTCTAGATCTTCAATTCTTTCAAAGAGTAATCCATAAGTTTGAATCGTTTAAATTTGGCAGCTGACAGTTGACAGTCAAGAATGTTGTACAATATCAAATATGGCGGATCTTTCACAGCTGATTTTAAGTGAGGTTATGTCCCGTCTGGCAACTTAAATTACTAAAATGGGAAAGAAATAGATAGTCATGAACTAAATGGTGGAAAATAATGGATAGTTGCTGGTCACAATAATGATAGAACGATTTTTGTCATAATGAATACTTTTCCAAGTCATCTAAAAATTCGTCTAAGTTCCAAACAGTAAAAACGTCGCAAGTTGAGGTCAACACTTGGTTGTGGAGTTCATAAAAATATCACAAAATAACTCAGAAATGCACGTCAAGAGTCCATTTCCGCTAAAATACCACGTTATATCAATAGAAATGTTGATTATTGGGGGGGTGAGGGCTGTGTTTTTCACAATGTTAATCACAATATTTAGCAAGGCTATTTTCACATTCGCTGATATAAAAAATTGTTTTTTCATCAGAAGAACATTAAACAAGTTTAACTATTAAACTACTAATTTAACTGCCAATTAAATGATGGAAGCAACCGTTTGCAATAACATAGTTAATCTAAAGGAATATCCTATATCTAAGTGCGAAACGTTCCCAAGACTGTAACATAAGACATAGTCGTCAACGAGGAGTTCCTAAGACTGTAACATAAGACATAGTCGTCAACGAGGAGTTCCCAAGACTCTAACATAAGACATAGTCGTCAACGAGGAGTTCCTAAGACTGTAACATAAGACATAGTCGTCAACGAGGAGTTCCTAAGACTGTAACATAAGACATAGTCGTCAACGAGGAGTTCCTAAGACTGTAACATAAGACATAGTCGTCAACGAGGAGTTCCCGAGACTCTAACATAAGACATAGTCGTCAACGAGGAGTTCCTAAGACTGTAACATAAGACATAGTCGTCAACGAGGAGTTCCCGAGACTCTAACATAAGACATAGTCGTCAACGAGGAGTTCCTAAGACTGTAACATAAGACATAGTCGTCAACGAGGAGTTCCCAAGACTGTAACATAAGACATAGTCGTCAACGAGGAGTTCCTAAGACTGTAACATAAGACATAGTCGTCAACGAGGAGTTCCTAAGACTGTAACATAAGACATAGTCGTCAACGAGGAGTTCCCGAGACTGTAACATAAGACATAGTCGTCAACGAGGAGTTCCTAAGACTGTAACATAAGACATAGTCGTCAACGAGGAGTTCCCAAGACTCTAACATAAGACATAGTCGTCAACGAGGAGTTCCTAAGACTGTAACATAAGACATAGTCGTCAACGAGGAGTTCCTAAGACTGTAACATAAGACATAGTCGTCAACGAGGAGTTCCCAAGACTGTAACATAAGACATAGTCGTCAACGAGGAGTTCCTAAGACTGTAACATAAGACATAGTCGTCAACGAGGAGTTCCTAAGACTGTAACATAAGACATAGTCGTCAACGAGGAGTTCCTAAGACTGTAACATAAGACATAGTCGTCAACGAGGAGTTCCTAAGACTGTAACATAAGACATAGTCGTCAACGAGGAGTTCCCAAGACTCTAACATAAGACATAGTCGTCAACGAGGAGTTCCCAAGACTGTAACATAAGACATAGTCGTCAACGAGGAGTTCCTAAGACAGTGACATAAGACATAGTCGTCAACGAGGAGTTCCCAAGACTCTAACATAAGACATAGTCGTCAACGAGGAGTTCCTAAGACTGTAACATAAGACATAGTCGTCAACGAGGAGTTCCCAAGACTCTAACATAAGACATAGTCGTCAACGAGGAGTTCCTAAGACAGTGACATAAGACATGGTCGTCAACGAGGAGTTCCCAAGACTGTAACATAAGACATAGTCGTCAACGAGGAGTTCCTAAGACTGTAACATAAGACATAGTCGTCAACGAGGAGTTCCTAAGACTGTAACATAAGACATAGTCGTCAACGAGGAGTTCCCGAGACTGTAACATAAGACATAGTCGTCAACGAGGAGTTCCCGAGACTGTAACATAAGACATAGTCGTCAACGAGGAGTTCCTAAGACAGTGACATAAGACATGGTCGTCAACGAGGAGTTCCTAAAGCCTCATACTGTAACATAAGACATAGTCGTCAACGAGGAGTTCCCAAGACTGTAACATAAGACATAGTCGTCAACGAGGAGTTCCTAAGACAGTGACATAAGACATAGTCGTCAACGAGGAGTTCCCGAGACTGTAACATAAGACATAGTCGTCAACGAGGAGTTCCTAAGACTGTAACATAAGACATAGTCGTCAACGAGGAGTTCCCAAGACTGTAACATAAGACATAGTCGTCAACGAGGAGTTCCTAAGACTGTAACATAAGACATAGTCGTCAACGAGGAGTTCCCGAGACTGTAACATAAGACATAGTCGTCAACGAGGAGTTCCCGAGACTGTAACATAAGACATAGTCGTCAACGAGGAGTTCCCAAGACTGTAACATAAGACATAGTCGTCAACGAGGAGTTCCTAAGACAGTGACATAAGACATAGTCGTCAACGAGGAGTTCCCGAGACTGTAACATAAGACATAGTCGTCAACGAGGAGTTCCTAAGACAGTGACATAAGACATAGTCGTCAACGAGGAGTTCCCGAGACTGTAACATAAGACATAGTCGTCAACGAGGAGTTCCTAAGACAGTGACATAAGACATAGTCGTCAACGAGGAGTTCCTAAGACTGTAACATAAGACATAGTCGTCAACGAGGAGTTCCCGAGACTGTAACATAAGACATAGTCGTCAACGAGGAGTTCCCGAGACAGTGACATAAGACATAGTCGTCAACGAGGAGTTCCTAAGACAGTGACATAAGACATAGTCGTCAACGAGGAGTTCCCGAGACTGTGACATAAGACATAGTCGTCAACGAGGAGTTCCCAAGACTGTAACATAAGACATAGTCGTCAACGAGGAGTTCCCGAGACTGTAACATAAGACATAGTCGTCAACGAGGAGTTCCCGAGACTGTGACATAAGACATAGTCGTCAACGAGGAGTTCCCAAGACTGTAACATAAGACATAGTCGTCAACGAGGAGTTCCTAAGACAGTGACATAAGACATGGTCGTCAACGAGGAGTTCCTAAGACAGTGACATAAGACATAGTCGTCAACGAGGAGTTCCTAAGACAGTGACATAAGACATAGTCGTCAACGAGGAGTTCCTAAGACAGTGACATAAGACATGGTCGTCAACGAGGAGTTCCTAAGACTGTAACATAAGACATAGTCGTCAACGAGGAGTTCCTAAGACTGTAACATAAGACATAGTCGTCAACGAGGAGTTCCTAAAGCCTCATACTGTAACATAAGACATAGTCGTCAACGAGGAGTTCCTAAAGCCTCATACTGTAACATAAGACATAGTCGTCAACGAGGAGTTCCTAAGACAGTGACATAAGACATAGTCGTCAACGAGGAGTTCCTAAGACTGTAACATAAGACATAGTCGTCAACGAGGAGTTCCTAAGACTGTAACATAAGACATAGTCGTCAACGAGGAGTTCCTAAGACTGTAACATAAGACATAGTCGTCAACGAGGAGTTCCTAAAGCCTCATACTGTAACATAAGACATAGTCGTCAACGAGGAGTTCCTAAAGCCTCATACTGTAACATAAGACATAGTCGTCAACGAGGAGTTCCTAAGACAGTGACATAAGACATAGTCGTCAACGAGGAGTTCCCGAGACTGTAACATAAGACATAGTCGTCAACGAGGAGTTCCCGCCTCACTCGAAGTAAATATTGGAGACAATTTACTTCCTAAATATCGTTATATCTTTGTACCATACAATTTACAAAAAATGTGAAACATAATTAGCATAGCTAATTTTTTTAGTCGTCTTTAGCAGTATACACACTATCTTATACATACAATATTTATGCCAAGACTCGTGAAAAATCTGAAATGTCTGTATTTTTCAGATTTTCCATGAGTTTGGGAACACATGCCTATATTGTCTTTAATGTCGACTAAAAAATTGGTTACGCAATGGTTCACAGAGCGATATTTAGGAAATATTTTAAATATTATAATTATATTATATATTATATTAATATATTATATTATTATTTAGGATATTTAAATTATTACACTGTAGTACCTACAGATGACCGTACACATTTCAGGGAGAAGTATTGGGTTGTTTGATAATGATGGAAAATTTAGTGAATCTCTCACTTAGGGATGGTGTTTTGGAGGTAACCTGCGAAATAAAAACGCGCACCCCGACTGGATCTGGATCTGGATCTGGATCCCGAAGGATCTGGGTTCGATTCCCAGTCGGGGTGCGCGTTTTTATTTCGCAGGTTACCTCCAAAAGTATTGGGTTATTGCTGTCATGGACTATTGTGCTTGTCTTTGTACTTCGCTAATGTAAAAATCAGGATAAGTCCGGACTCACTTTTCTTGTAAGTTTTTGTTCGCGATCCGTCGGTTTATTCTCACAAAGAAGTAGACTTCAAATCATGCGGTTCCAGTAGTTTCCATTAGTTGTATCCAAGTTGTATCTACTCTCTCATCTATGGTTGTATCAATGCCAGTCATATTCTTCTTTGGTCATATAACATCATGAAATTCTAGAATATTTTTAGACAGTCTGTATTTTGTCACCGAAATTAAGCACTGAAAAGTGATTGAAACTTGCTGAAAGTATCCCTACTATTTACATCATGTAATTAACCACAATACAATCTTAACAAACTGTGCTGCGGCCCCCCGGAAGGTTATTCCTGTTCTCTACCCGCCACTGAGAAGTTTACTGCGACAACAGATTGTGTCCCCCCGCCCAACCCCCTGATATTGCCGCAGCCTGAGCTGTGACACGACTAATAGCGCCCAAGTAAAGCAATCAAGAAGAACTCACATCAACTGGCCACAAGTTGACACCCGACACTGTCAACTGCAGGACGTGGTGCAGAATTACAAATATCAACTTCGCAGAGATCGACGATGCAAATTCATCTTGCGCACGCCACGGCACGGCAGTATCAGTTGATGTATTTACATATTTAACACCGTATCGCTACTTGGATTTCATAATTGTATTTGGGAAACTGTGCTAAGACAGAATTAAACATCAAACAGTCTTTTGTATAATGTATCTAATGTATTTTTATTGTACCCATATTGACAGCTTCTCTGTCGTACACCTAAAGTAAAGGCGACCCATAAAAAAATACAAAATAAATATTTGAAAAGTCAATTTAAAATAATATTTTTTTACACCGAGTGGGGGGGGGGGGGGGGGCTATAAAATAAACAACTCTTGGTGACAAGCTTCTCATATTGATGATTATGGAGCGATTAAGAATGTAAGGAATGGATGGTGGGAAGAACGCAGTCGTGGTCTAATACCTCTTCACTAAGAAACTACGAAAACCCCTCCGTCAATAAAGACGGCTTCGGAAATTGAGTCCATGTACCCCGGAATGTAGGTCCCCTGAGCCAACTTGTCAAATAACTGCTTTATGAGTCAATTAAGTATTCCAAAAAGTCCTTATAAATGTAATCCCAAGTATAAAATGTTGATAAATGCGCAGAGTTTCGCACTTGCGTGTAATATGGCTTTAATCAAGTGAGTGTTATACCTGAACGACTCTGCCCTTCTGTTCGCGTGATAAGAGCCTGCGACATATGCAACGCAACTGTACGAGTACACTGTGATATTGCCCTATCAGGCGGGAGCCATCTGTCCACCTCATAGAACAACACCAAATCATGTGTCTAATTAACAATTACTCGACTACAGCCGATCTGTTGCGATAGACAAGATCAACACCATGCAACTAGACTATCTCGACATGAGTAACGGAACAGATTCGACATGAAAAGGCTCCATTACTTCGTGTACATATCGATGGCTAAGAATCAGGACCTTGTATCTCCAAAAACAGTTTTTCAGGAGCAGAGAAACTGTTTAAAAACAGTTCACAAATGAGATAAGGTGGTGTTGCAGTTTGGTTATCTGTCTTATTATTCTAGATAGAGATACAAGCTATTTACCTTCAGATTTTTTTTTTTTTTTTTTTTTTTTTGTTATATCAAACTCATTTTTGACAAAAATTGAGTTACTTGGTCCTGATTCATCGATATGCAATATTTGCCCGTCTAGGTGGCTCAGATGATAGAGCCCCCGCCCGGCATGTGAGAGGTCCCTGGTTCGAGCCCCCGGTTTCGTCGAATATATCACTTCGCATCTCATCCAATTATACTGACCCTACTGGAATGTTACCATAAAACCTAGTATCTCAACTCAAAAGTATAGTTAGAGCATACAGCAGGAAATCGAGCATTTTTATGAAGATTATTTATACATCCCCTTTTTCATCTTATTTCTCCTTATTCTATCGATCAAAGTGTTCGATAACTTTTGGTAAATGACGACGATATTTACAACGATTTAGGATATGTTAATTTTTTGTTATTTGGTAATGTATACGTGAAAATCAGTATCGTTGTACCTGATTTCAAAAATGTATTAATATTCTTTCCCAATTAATTCAATGTATATGTCTATATCATTTGGTTGGTAAGATCTATGCAAATAAAATAAGCAAATTACACTTTAATTGTACGTCTCCTTCCAGACCATTATTTTCAATAAGGTCAATTCCATGGCCAGAAAACGAATTGGAAACACGAGTGGATGAAAATTGTGACAATTTGCCATCAACTGTATTTTTTCATGAATGAATGTCTTCTGTCACAGCACTTTTAAAATCCAATAAATGTATGAATCGCGAAAATAATTAATGGTTGCATTGATGATGACACCAACTTCGTTTAAATTGTCTTGTGTTTAAACTTTGGTCCTGGAGCTTGAAATCCCAATGCTTCGCCTGTCTAAGTCGCTTGATCTCAAGAGCAGTATGATTGCACGCTGCAATCTCTCTTCAGTCGCGTGATTAATCGTGTCGCACTAGGTGTTAACCCGAGTGCTAATGACTGCGATTAGTGCAGTAATCGCTCGCCTGGCCACACATCTATTCACATGTGCAAAGCCCAGGCAGACCGGGCTAGGGGAGCCGGCACGGAGATCAGACTTGTCGCAGACGTCAATAGGGTCAATTCCAGGCCAGCGATGGGACAATTTCACATCAACTGTCCTTATTTTCATGAAACCCCCTTCTAATCAGGGACTGGAACCGGAACCGGTACCGGAACGAAAAGAACCGTTATTTTTATAGGAACCGGAACCCATATAAATTTTTTAGGTGGAACCGGAACCCTTATAATTTTAAATATTATTTGGGTTCCATAACGGTTCCATAAGGGGTTTTTAAATAATTAATTTCATCGAATTTTTACTTCATTTCGTTTCAAATCTGAAATAATTTACTGCCATTTATACAGTTTATCAAATAAATTATCACCGAGTCAAATTAATGTTAGACATTTCTAAGCATGTAAGTTCCCAAAAGTCGATTACATTTTTTTCTGAATTTGATGGAATCGATTAGAACCCTTATGGAACCGAAATGGAACCGGAACCGGAATTGGAACCGTTATTTTACTTTTTCCAGGAACCGGAACCGGAACCGTTATTTTTAAAAACTTGGAACCGGTACCGGAACCGTTATTCATTTGGGTTCCAGTCCCTGCTTCTAATGCACCCTTCTGTCATCACTTGAAAATTCCATAAATGTATATCTTGCGAGAATATAATCAATGGATGAAGGATACGCTTAACTTGGTTTGCATTGATGATGGAAACTTTGATCTCCAAACCTGTATTTTGTAACATAGCTCTTTCACCCATTCGTGTCTTCATGATACTTTCTGATATTCATAACTAGTTCTGTACCTCAAAGGTAAAAGGCCCAAAGTCAATTTCAATGATTCTTGAGGTGAGCTCAAAAACCAGTAATTCTGCCTTCATCCAAAACATTTGGTAATGGTGACAAGAGTAATTGCTCATTTGTTGACTTCAGTCAAACTGCAATTGATAAAGCTTGATTATACTTGATTCCTGAAGTGTGTAACGCAAAATCGAGAAAATAGACTTCCGACCTTCTACTTCTGAGGTACAGAACTTTAAACTGAACATTTTCAAAAACAGATCCTGGACATATGGAGATGTAATCGAAATGTCATTTTATCCAATAACTCGTAATTTGAGAGCCTAATACTTCCAAACAAACCGGTTGACCCATTAAGTTTTCATAGTATTTTTTTATTATTTTATTGTCTACAACTCTAGCAAATTTCATCACGATCGGATTTTCATTACGATCGGATAGAATAAGAGAGCAACATTTTTGGAACAGAAAATATCAAGGTAATTATTATTTAAATATTCAATTCATTCAGATGATTTCAGTTTCGTTTACTTCACTCTAATTTTCACTCACTTATATGACTTCAAGAGCAAATGTCACATACACTGTAAATCTCCTCACTAAATCTCATCACTATGGGAATATCAACTCAGCTAATATATTGTCCAGTATTTATACTTATAGGATACATAACAATTGATATAATTAGTGTGCGAATAGCTAAGTGAAAATTACCGACATTTATTTTTGGGGAATATTCTCAAAAATGGAAATTATTAACAACAAACATAATTTTTTGATAAATTTTTAGGTTTGTAAATAAGATAAGGTCCACTAAATGTGGGCACATTTTATGGGGTTAAAACCACATTTGAGTAGTAATCAAAACATTACAAAATTTAAACAAAAGTAATTTTTCAAGATTTTGGGGAATATTCCCAATATTGGAATAAAACGGGAATATTCCCGTCCAATAAATACTCGCGAATTTAACTCTCAATTACGGCACCGGTAATCGTCAACCGAACACTATTATAACGTCGACGTATTTTCAAATAAGTCTCCTATAAATGAAATGTATTTCACACATCCGAGCACGTGAGTCTACACCCATAACAAAACCAATATTACCCCTATACAAAATACATCCACTCCTATGACAAATCGCACAAACAAACATGGAGGACACATTTTAATTATCATCCCAAAGAATTTCGTAATAACTCCTGAATTATTACCCTAGCTGCTCCTCTTGTCCCTCCACAGAGCAGTGTGTATTCATCACAGCAAGATGGTCCAGGGGGCAGCCTCCTGCCTCTCTCACTCAATCACATCTTCTCATAACAGTGAATCACTATCGTCCAAACCACAATACAAGCTCAGGGGGTGTACTTTCCATCTATCACGACAAGATTTTAATAACAACCAACCTTATATATAGAGTTCTCGGTGACAATATCTAGAATCACCCCCAAAAACTACTAAACGCCGGGTCTTATATTTGCCTCACATAAATTCAACGAATATTGCAAGAATGAGTGGAAAATGCAAGGAAAAATGGAATGGGGTGAGGGAAAACTCACATAAATATATGGCAGTGATAACATTTTGTAAAGGTCTTTTATTTTCGTGTACGAAAAGAAAGGATATTGTAGCGGGTAGCTGGGGATATTTATCATCGGCATTCCACGAGGGGTTTGGGAGTAAGAGTGTACTATGGGAAATGTTTTTTTTTTTCTGCTGTGCGGTGGCATTGGTTTGGTGGAATTGGCGAGATAACTCACTTTCAAGCTAATAATAACCGGTGTACAATGCTCGTTGAGCCGTTACAATAAAACGGAGATATGGTTTTTGATAATCGGAAAGGAGTTATGTGTTTTTAGATGGCGACGAAATGAAGACAATATCTGTGGCTTCTCGACGTGAATTCAAGGAGGTAGATTTATATCTCAGATCTAATTCACAACAATCCTGTGTGTGGTGTTTTACGAAAACAAAATTATGTTTCAAAAATTGAAAGACTGAAAGACATGTAATAAGGTAAATAATACCATGAAAGCATTTCTTGATCCTGACGTTCGGTTTTACCAACTTCGATTATAGTGTTGATTAACAAACAGCTTGTTAAAGTGGCCATTTCAGGTATTTTAGTACGGTTTGTTGCCACAAAAATAATAGATAATTTTCTAGTTAATCGATAGTTAACTATCACAGATTGGTAAAACCGGGCCTTAAAGATATAAAGGTGGTTTGGAATGCCTCGATCAAAATGTCCTACAAGTGTGGATTTATCCAAGTTTTTCTAAATTGTTACTAAAAATAGTTTGCTCTTATGGAGCGCGTACAATCGTATACAATTAAGACACGTACTTCGTAACCAATTGGTTAAAACAAATGGCCTAACGGAAAACTATAAAACTAACACGACTTCAACAAGTGATATCAAATAAAAGGATCTAATTTCATGGAAATTCATTTTCCCACCTGTTTGTCGGGTTTGGAAATCAGATCGCGGAAGAGAAAACCAAACGCAGCAGGGGTGGGAATGAGGGGGGGGGATGGGGGGGAGGGACAAGGGGATGGGGGAGGAATGGGGGCAACATTTCACAAGGAAAATATATGTAGCTATACAATTGGCCAACCACCCTGATAAAATGCAACGCTTGGGAACAATACGTCCAAATAAAACAGAAATATCTATCTCAAAATTAATAATGCTAGATCTCTGTTATTTCTATTGTCGTTGTCGCCCTCGGGAATGGGTTCGAAAAAGAGTAGTCATTGATGGAATCATCATTTCATGTCTTGTTAGTCATACAATCACAGCTTTAGTAGGCTAATCATTCCACAGAAACATTAGTAAGGAAAATACTAGTTCATGTTTGAAGAGAGGGCGTAAAAGCGACTAACAGTAACATGTCATATAATTATCAAAGCAGCTCAAATCAGATGACAGAAACCAAAGAATTTATCACGAGAAGTTTAATTTGTCATTTGAGAAGTATTGATGAAATATAATGTGCCGAGAAAAAGACATTCATTTCTATAAAATCTGTTATGTGTGTTGTATTATTTGTGCCTGAATTCGGCAGCTAATTTAAATGAGACAACATACGTTTTTAGCTAATTGCATTTCAGTGTGATCGAATTTGAAATCGTAACATTTGCATGGAGGGTAATTGTAAGTTTAGTCATCCTAGATGCGTATTGTGTACCACTTCACTAGATACTTTTCCCAGGGGGAAACCAAGGAATTACATGAGTAAGAACCGAGTAATTTACTAGAGTATAATCCAAAGTTTCTACCCAGGAAAACTATGAACGCAACTGTTGAGAATTTACTGTATTCCTGTAATTTTTTAAATAATCCCGATGCATTTCCCATATTTCTGGTGGGAAGAGCTGAGGCAAGATCTGTTATAGGCTATACGATTTAAACACAACTAAAATGTATTTTACAGTTGCATCCAGCAAGAATATAGCGACAGTCCATGAAAATGTATCTGCTTTTAAAATAGACTTTGCTCAATTCATGCAATTTCGCTTGCATTTGTCTTTAGTAGCTCTAAAGTTAAAGATGCATATCCCGGGGTATAAACCAGCTGTGGAGTAATAGTCTCTTCAATCTATTTGAATTCTAAAGCCCCATTTACACGGTGCAATTTCTTGAACAACTTCTGTGACACAGAGGTTCTGCTCGTGCGCAGTATCACTTTTGAGATAATAAATGGAATCTGCACATGTGCCGAACTTCTGTGGCACAGAAGTTGTTCAAGAAATTGCACCGTGTAAATGGGGCTTAACAGATTGAATGCAACAGAGTGTACAAGATGCGACGACAAAAGCGGTGTGATGTCATTTCATATTATATTCTGGAAAACTGCACAAAAATTTTACATTTCTCATAAAAAATCGCAATAATTCCCAACAAACTTTGTTGGAATGGGTTAAAAACAAAAGAAAATGTGTTACCATACTTATTTACCAAATGTAAAATATGAGCATTTATATAAGTCACAAAGTAGAAGTGATCTATCAAGGAATACTAGCGTATGAGTTTAAATTCCAGGAGCAAGGATAAAAGGAAAATCAAACTAAAATACGATGTATAGAAACCTTTAGCCGTTTGATAATGCACTCAATGTATATTAAAGTCTGAGAAGAAAATAAATGGAAAACTGTGAATAGTTTTAAAAGAGGTATCACGCATAATCAATACAAGTTGGCAATGTTTCATATTATAATGTATTAATAATTAACGATTATACCTATGATGGCGTTGGTAACAATTCATAAAAATTAAATTATGGACCCAAAAATTGTGTTAAATATTGTCAATTGACAGTGTGAGGCAACCCTCAAGTCTAAAATTCTCGATAAATATCACAACATTGGACGGAAACGTATAAGTAGAAAAATAATAAAAAATATAATAGAAAACGATAAATTATTTAAAATCTCACATTATAATAACTTACACAATCCCAATGAGTAGCTAAATGGAATTTGATCGACCAGTCGGGCTTGGGTAAATACGACTTTTAAAGCATTCGATACTAATATAGTTATCATTCTAATTTCCCCAAATATATATTTTTTTTAAATCTCCAGTCCCAATCCGATTCGTAACTGAGAAAACTGATTAGCACACTTTCTCAACTGAAAACCAGTGAAACTCATTTCAAATATTTGACGAGATATTCACATCATCTGATAATCTTTTTCATGGTCATATCCTGGCCGATCAAACTGTATTTAAAAGAGATATCCCCAATTCACAACACAAATAACTTATGGGCAGACTATCAAGCTGCTAGAACACAGTAAGACTAACATTGCGCTGAAAGATGCGAGCGCGGTGGGAAAAGAACGGGGAAGGTGGCCCCCGCCCTTGCAAGTCCTGCAGGTAGGTTGTGCCATTGCCACGTCTTCATCCCTAGGGATTGGGACGCACTGCACGGGCCCCCCGCACAGGGCCTGGGCCCCAAGCCCCAACCAGTCCCATCTGCAAGGCGGAAACAACGGCACTTAGAACCACGAATTATTTAGAAAAAAAATAGTGAAGAAAATTTTGTGGGTCATTTTCTGAAGAGTGTTATACTTCTTAGCATTGATAAACTATGAAGTGAATCTATAAAATCATGTATCCATTACCACTACTGGAAATCAGGATCGTTATTGTATTATTTTTATTGTAATATTTTGTTCCTATTAACGTACCTATACATTTTTAAATTTATTATCGCTACATTGCAACCTTGATTCCCACATCGTTAGTTTAAGTATATTTTTTATTACCTATATTTAATGTTAATCAAAACTGAAAGTACACCACTGTTAGTATAATACAACTTTCAGACATTTTTCAGAAATTGACCCATGTGAACAATAATATACATTTTGAGTGCAATTAATGAAACTGGTTGTGCAATAAAAAATTGTGATACAGAGAGGAAAATGTTAGCGAATATTTCTGCATCGACTGTCAAATAAAGTTCAACATTACGGCACATTGATAACGAAGTGCTTTTTACAGCGGACTCGGGAGCGATGGGACATTTCTAGATTTCAAAAAAAAACTTTTTGTTGCATAAAATCAATTATCAAATACAGATAATTGATCACTAACTTTTTTCAATACTTCAAACTCAAACTTCAAAATTCAGTTGATTCCTAAATTATTCGTAGAAAAAGGTAGAAATAAGACAATTTGGCAATGAATTCTGACGGCTGTACTAGAATCGAAAATTATTGACCGGTTCAACAATTATCGATGTTAAAAATCACAATCCCTTCTACTAATACTCGTCTTGGATCAAATTAAATAACTAAAACAACGAACAAAATATGAACAAAAACAAACAAAAATGTTAAAAAATGACCAAAAATAGTGAATCAAGCTGCAGCTCAACTAGTATGCAGGACCCTTACCTAATAAAATGTTTACACCACGACGGTCTTACAGTACGACCGTCGTAGTGTAAGACTGAGCTACGACCGAGCTACGACAATTCCTTAGTCCCGATTTAATATAAAAATGTCGTAGCGCAGTCCGCCAAAGCATGCTAGAGGTCTAGTCCCCCGGTAAGACGGTCGTAGCACCAGTCACGTGACATTTAAATTAATATTAAATTCGGACTAGGCTAAGACTACCGTGGACCGTCTTTTCTTGGTCTTACCGTGGTCGTAGTGTGCAAAAACACGATATTAGGTAAGGGTCCAGCTCACTAAGTTTCAAACTAAAGTATTTATCTCATTTGCTACATAAAGTATACAATTATTCTTTGCATCAATGACGATTTACACCTAAATCAAAAGACCTTGTTCGGCTAACAACTGAAGTCATTCATACAGCTGTATACCTTTCTCTGAGCTATTTCCTCACAATAATTCATTCGAAACAGCTTTGTATTTATAAATTACCACATAGAAAACAGCAAGCAATTCATTACACATACAACATAAAAGAGATGTGTAAAATTAACGAGTCAAGAACTATGGTGGGAGGGCAAAAGTTGAACGCCAGTTATAAAATACGCAGTTGAAAATGAATAGTAGAAAAAGCATTGGGAGCGAAATGATTAGTCCATTATTGATTACACAGTGAAATCAAATCGAGTGCGATTGGTTTTTAGCGGGCGTCAATGGCAGGGGGTGGGGAAAGGGGACGTAATTGACGACAAAAATGAAATTGTATACAAATTTTGAAAAGTCGATTAGGTTGAAAATGACTAAACAAATTCATTGATATCGAATTAGTGCGGTGTTTTTTTGGGGGAGAGATTGTATTTGTCAACGGGTTTAGTGAATATTCTCTTTCATGACTCGGTGTAAAAGTTTTGACTCCTGCTGTTTAGAACTAGCTGGGGATCAAGAAACAAGAGTCGAACTAGAGACTTCTGTTTAGAACTAGCTGGGGATCAAGAAACAAGAGTCGAACCAGAGACTTCTGTTTAGAACTAGCTGGGGATCAAGAAACAAGAGTTGAACCAGAGACTTCTGTTTAGAACTAGCTGGGGATCAAGAAACAAGAGTCGAACCAGAGACTTCTGTTTAGAACTAGCTGGGGATCAAGAAACAAGAGTCGAACCAGAGACTTCTGTTTAGAACTAGCTGGGGATCAAGAAACAAGAGTCGAACCAGAGACTTCTGTTTAGAACTAGCTGGGAATCAAGAAACAAGAGTCGAACCAGAAACTTCTGTTTAGAACTAGCTGGGGATCAAGAAACAAGAGTCGAACCAGAGACTTCTGTTTAGAACTAGCTGGGGATCAAGAAACAAGAGTCGAACTAGAGACTTCTGTTTAGAACTAGCTGGGGATCAAGAAATAAGAGTCGAACCAGAGACTTCTGTTTAGAACTAGCTGGGGATCAAGAAACAAGAGTCGAACTAGATACTTCTGTTTAGAACTAGCTGGGGATCAAGAAACAAGAGTCGAACCAGAGACTTCTTTTGAGACCTAGCTGGGGATCAAGAAACAAGCTGCCAATTATATTTTATGCATACTTCCCACCCAAATTACGAAGAATGGAACGCGCGTGGTTATTCAAAGTGTTTTTTTTTAGGATTTTCATTTCGCAAACTGGATTTTTTCCAAAATCAGATAAGTTATTTAAACTCAATATACTAAATACTGCCATATACACTCTAGTGCACGACTTCTTCTGGTACGACCTCAAAGTGAAAAATACTATTATTTACTAATTATTTAAACGTATTTAATACTTTTGAGGTCGTAGCAGAGGTCGTAATGTACACTTGTGTGTGGCATCAATTACTACAGTGAGTTTAAATAACGCTTACACATTGATTTTAAAAAAAACTTGAAAAAACTCTTGGAAGAACCACGCAATATGTAAAATATTTGTAGATTATTTACATAAATACGACAGAATTGTTTTAGCTATACAAACAACGAGAAAATCTTATAAACAAAATGCAGTTAGTTTCGATTGAATGAAGCAGTTTGATTGAAACTGTGCTCGACCGCGTTGCAAGTTCATGTGTCAATCTTCGCTACTCTCACCTGCACCGCTCACTCCGTCGCATGGAGTAGGATGGATGGCCAGGGATTGGGAGCTTATGCGCCCGCATGAGGGGGTGGGTTTCCTGATAACCACTCAAGATGAGACTATTACCCCCCTCCCAACCCCCGGCTGATACCAGCCAAGAAGACTCCACCAAGATTGCCTTCATCATAGCATGCAGAATGACATGGCTTTTACGGGGTGTTTAAATAGATTGAATGAGCTTATGCAAGTCCAAGTAAGACATTATTTATCCTTTTTTTCGAAATTTTATGATCTTCCTGGATAATGTTATGTATGTATGTAAGGAGTATGTCTATTCAAACGTTTTCATTTGTTTGTATTTTATGATAGAGTGCTGTTTTATGAAGTATGAAATTTTTCTGTAAGTGCTACTTATAATGACTAATAATATTTTTTACCAAGTTTAATAGTAATGTAACGTGCATATGCTACTCCTATGTTTAATAAAACTTGAAATATGGCTGTTAAGTGAGCAAAACAAATACAATATAAACTAAGAATAATATAGAAACGAAGAGGCCTTTAGTACACATTGAACAACCTAGTGCCGAGATTATTTATGTATTTTTAATTATATTCTTTTTTCTTTTATAAACATACCTCTTCAGCTTTTATAACATAATATCATTTCAAATGTATTCGTTACAAAAACTCAAAACAGATATTGATGGCAAGCATTATCATATCTTATTCACTTCCGTATATGTATCATAAATATAAATCATTCGCAAGTGGAAAACAATAAGAACTGATCAAATGAAGTAGCATGAAAACTCTCCACACTCTCCAAGTCTCCATAAGTTGTCGGAATTAAAAGTTTAAAACTAACGTGAAAATTTACAACGACATGCAAATCAAAATGTACGCATGTGATTCACTAAAAGCCGTAAGGGTTCAATTATGTATAAATTGGAAATTGAGTAAGTTAGACTTGACAAGTTGACAGTAATACCAGAGGCATGTCCGAATTTGTAGAATGAGACTGCAAACTTAATCGCAATTTTGCTAGACAAGAAAATTGTCATACTAATAACAACTTACAATTACCAGAGTATGGAAAGCTAAACATTTTCCGTGAAATATCAGGGCTTGCTGTCCGAAGGGCGCAGAGGCCACTTGATAAAATTTCTCATAATTTCAGAGCCCCAAAAACTTTCACCCCGGTTCACCATGTTCTTTGCAGTTTACTTGACTTGTCCACATCTCCAGCAAATGCCATCAAGATGGGATGCAACTCAAAAAGCATGAAATGAAAACTGCAATTTCGAACTAAGTGGACAATATTGAAGTTCAAGTAATCCAATCGCGCTGATTTCAAAGAATGTACACAGAATATTATAGTGTGTGTACTAAAACAGACTCTGCACAATACAAATAAAGAATAATTTCGCACGCTCAGCAAAAAAAGCACTTTATTCCTTTAAAAAAATCATGTCACTAAACCTGAAGAAGTTTAGTACAACCAAACAAAATATTGTAATTTTTTGACACAATAATCAATTATTAGTCATAAGGATGTTAATTGTTTTAAGAGTATGTTGCCCCCCCCCCTCCAGACACTGTAAGATGCGACTTGACGACCACGCGACCGTGAGACCCCGAGTGACAAGCGACCTAGAGTGACAAGCGACCACGGGTGACCGACTCCTCCAGTCTCCCGTCTACACTGACAGGAGGCGACACCACTGACAAATCTATTGTCAGTGAGCTCCGATCTTCAATCTTTCGTCAGGGATCATGATAGAAGTCCCCGGATTAGAGTGAAGATTTATACATTTCAAAATGTAAAAGAAACTCCGTTCATTGAGTAAAAATCGCAAATAAAGTTACTAAACATTTCAGAAGTTACTATCCAGAAGAACTAAAGTCACAGGTATTACGTAACCGCAAGAATATCTTTAAATAATGGGTTTAACATCGCACTGATCTACAACTGCAAATGGCGACGGATGACTGATTATGATATGATAGGGAGACGATGATGAAGAAAGGGGAAGGATTTCACGTGGAGAGGAGGCGATCGTGGCCTATTACTGAGGAACCCTCCCATCATGTGCCTATCGACCGTGGGAAGCCAGGAAAATACTCAGTCTGGAAGGACGACGCGGGAATCGAATCGGCGACTCCAAGCTGCGACATGGATTTGTCTGAGCCAACTTGCTCCATTCTAAGAGCATATCTCCAGCTAAGATAAAATTAATGAAAACTCTAAAGACCTAAAAGAGGTAATGAACGAGTACAATCATCGTAATATATCAAGATGACCATTACCGCGATTAAGCTAAAAGGTCGAATTTATAATACTAAGATAGTAGGAAATCACCCCTAGAACGTAATTCCGATAAGGGTGAAATATCTATCAGGACATATTGCATTGCTGCATCTCGGAGGTAGAAGGCACGATGTCCATTGTCTCAATTTATTACACATTTTTGGAATCATGGAATCAAGCTCTGTCAACTGCCACTTGACTGTGAAATATATTTCGAATCATTACCATTGACATCGGGCCTTCTACTTCCGAGGTCCAGATTGTCTGGTGCAGAGGAGACTGCGTATGCGATACGTTTGTCTCATGTGTGCTGAGCACTGAAGCAGAGAGAAGCCTGTATCGCATGACAAGAGTCTGGAGATGATTGGAACAGTAACGTGGGGAGACAGAGCGGAGCTGCAGTGACAAATCTGTTGTGATAACTAGTGGACATGCGAGGACCAGATGACACGGAGAACAATCGGCTTTTTCGTTCTTCGGGGACACACGAGTTGAGATGCGAGCCACTCACGATAACAGAAGTGTTATCGCGCTCGAACAAAACGCAACAGATTATCTCAAGACAAAATCAACCATTTTTGGTGGAAATACGTTTGGAAATCAAGCTTTTGTAATCTAGATATTGAAGATGACGTGCATTTCTAAAATTATTAGTTTTTCACTACAGGTCAGTGTATTTTCAAGATCAATGAAACAAGAGGACTATATTCTTCATAATTACAGTTACAATTTTAAATTTATATTATTTTTATGATTATAATGATAGGTAATGTTGATACAGATTTCTGGTTCTGTTCCCGCCTTATAGACAACTGCAGTTGCATTCAATATTGACAACGACTACAGTTGTTTTATTATAATCTTCTGTCATGATAATCAATTGATATTCGATTAATAATCAATTGATTATTCTTCGCGCTCTTCACCTGTCATCTCTTGTCCAGTATACGTCACTCCTCCAGAAAACTCTCGTCTCTGATATTCCTTGATTGATGACGATAAATTATCATCAAGATTAGCAATTAGCGACGTTCCTCATCCATTCGTACATGGCATTACGTCGAAGAACAAAAAGACTCGACTCAAAGAATTAGATCTCTTCGATCATCACAAAAGCGTTGATTGAAAATAAAAAAGGCAATTAAACCATTACAAAGATGCAGAAATTAATTGAGATAGTTTTAAAAATATGAAAACACAAAACTCACATGATCCAAACCCAAACAACTCATTCCAATCTACGTAGATGTGCAATGATGTTCTTAATTGAAACGGTCGTTTTCTATTTGGTTCGCGAAACGGTACTTATGTATTGAGTACGTCTCCGATAAGACAATGTACCATCGCAGTGGAGAGCAAATAACACATTAAGATTGCCCCCGCTAGTTGTTAAATGCTAATGTGTTAATAAGTTCCTACTAACAATGTTTTTATAGAACTCATTCTACAATTATTATCTGTGCGTTGCAACAAGACTTTTTCCACTCGGCTATTCAGGAATGTTTATGTCTCGAAATGCCCTATCAGTGCCACTGCTCCAAGCCGTTAACTGTACCCAATCCCTTTTCTTATTTCCTTTCGTGTATAGTATATTTAACGTTTTCTATCTGTTTTTCCAACCCCCTCTCCTCCTACCCTTCATCGCATCATGCTACCGTATACTTTGTCGCCGGCATTTTTCCTCTCTCTTCCTTTCGTCTTCCTTTTCTCCCCTTCTTTTATGGTCAAATCTCTCTTAGATCGTGATGAAATTAAATGCCGAGTTTTAATGTTCATTGGGTGGAAAAAAGTTCATATCGTCCCCGAAAAGAAGGGAATTTAATTAAGTAAAATTACGTTGCTTGTAGTTTAATTATGTTACTTTCTGATAGAAGAGGGGCTTCCAACGGAGTACCTCCGTATTGCCATGCACACTTCAGCAATAACATGCTATGCACTCTGGAGCTTCCCCTCTCAGAAAGACTCCCCCTCCCCCCTCAGCGTCAAACGTTACATTCAAAATGTATTACACTTTTTTGTCAATCCAAGCATATCATAAAAGAGGAGTCAACTATTTAAAAAAAAAGCTAATATGAATAAGCGCTACGCCCGCTGCTGATTTCGAAGATAATATCAAGATGGAATTAAAAAAATGACAGCAATAAATCCATCAAACGGCGGGGCTAAAAGAGAGACGCATTGATGGATCGTCATAGCTTTGGTACCTATAATATGAAAAATGTGCAAAACTGTTCCGATTCGTACGGCTTTCTAATGCGCGTTTTTCCGATACGCGAGAGCGGCATTTTGTCGGTTTTCCAGAGCTGTCAGATGACATTCACAACTTGACAAGTGGCTCTTGTATTTTGTAATAAACATAAGCGAAATGGCATTCACAATTTGACATGCATTCTTATCTTCCGACCGCGATGATGACTTATGCATGAGGTTACATGAGGAGGTTGTCAAACAATACCGCAGGTAGTAAATAATTACAAGAACTTCGTCGTGGAAAAACTCAACTACGTCTCATTGTTATGGCGCTCGCGATCAACGAGAAAATTACCACTCCAAGTAGACAAATCTCGCCGAAGACGTGAAAAACGGTCTGTGGAGTCTAAACGTCTGTAATCGGGAATAAGTTGCAGTTTGTGTAGCTGGGCATGTACTTAGCACCCCCGGCACTGGTGCACCCTCCGCTATGATAGACAGAGGGCTAGGGCTACTCATGCATGCACTCACACGGCTAACAAGGCCAATCGAACTTGCAGGGAACTCACATGGATTAGATTCAGGATCAGCAAGTGAACTCAGGATCACGTTATCAGATATTGTACATCACTTCATGCATCGGCTTCAATAATACAAAATAAAAAATACTCAATTTCATATAAAAAATATTGTCTATTTTTACTTTGAATCGCATTTTATTTTCATGAATTTATAGTAAATTGGGAAGGCGGGTTCACGTCCGTAATGTTGAGAATGACAGTAATGAAGACATTGAATGGATGATGATAAGGATGCTTGGTTCGGTTGCATGCTCGGAGTCTGAGGTGAAACTGCCAAGTACTGATCCGAGCAATTTACTGTGATTATAAACATTGGAGTTAATCTTTCGGTAACGAAGTTATTCACAGAATATAGAAGAATGCGATCGAACCAAAATCGGCCTCAATTTAAAAAAAACAATGAGAACACCGATAATGAGTCAGGATCAAGGAGGTTTAAATATACCTATAGTTATAGATTGAAATATATAAACCTCCTTGGTCAGTATGCAGTGAAGGGATGCACGTTGTGAAAAATATCCTGCCGTGGGGCTCGAACCGAGACCGCTCACTTGGTTGCCGCCGTCGTTTAGAAACTTAAAGTGTACCATAATTTAAAATCGAAATATCTTTACCATAATAACGACACGATAACTGTAACCCGATTGTGAAAATAAGAGCCACGTTGATAAACGAGTTCCTGGTTCGAGCCCAGTTTGTCCAGATAGTTCACACATTGTACACTCCTGGACACTGAAATTGGCCCGCGGTCAATGTTCAAGTGGCACTACGGCTAGTACCTATTTAACATTTATTTTAATGTAATTTTTTGGCACAAAGACCGGATGGCTAGTGTGAGTTTAGGCCCGAAAAATTACTTTAAATAAATAAATAAATACATAAATACTAGCCGTAAAGTGCCACTTGAAGATTGACCGCGGGCCAATTTCAGTGTCCAGGAGTGTACATCTTCAGAAAACGCAGTGACTTCTCGTCAACTATTTGTATTTGTATACGAGGCTCCCTCATCAACACATTATTCGCACAATCTACGTCAACAACCCCACAAGAATCAAGCAATCTCCTCGCCTATACCCCGTTGATTGTATTTTCAAAGATCAACGAAGAAACTTTCGTAAAAAAAATAAAACAAACGAAGTCATCTCAGCAATTCAGCTCTGACAATAAAGCGAAGTATCACCAAATCCTAACACCCGTGTAGTACCGGACAATTTACCATCTTCATCTCTTGTTCCCGCGGAAAGTGGGCAATAAATTACACCCATGTAGCGATGGTAAACATAAGCTTCAAGGGGGTGAGGCCTCCCCCGAACTTAGCGCGAAGATTGTCGGCATTTGATGTCGCCGGAGACGCGTAATGCTGCCAACAACAATGTCGAAGAGGGTGGAAACAAAGGACCGGGGAGAAGAGAAAACTCAACCAAGACATGACCTACAGAAAATTGGATCGACTCGCCAAATACCTTATTTCTCCCCAAGACGATTTTACTCAAGTAATAGTGCGTTTAAAAGAAGGAAGATTCTGTATCCAAACTCTAAATTTTTATGAATTTGTATAATGTATGAACTCTATAATATAATAATGTATCGTATATTATATAACTTCAGAAATAACGATTCTGTTAAAATCCGATTTGGTGCAAATAAATCCATATGGCCATGAATCAGATTCCAGCAAAATCGAGAATTTTAAAACTATAGAATTGGGCTCCCAGGTCTATAAAAACAAACTCTTGGAATTAACTGCTGAGCATTCTCTCTTACTTATGGTAATAATCGCACTTGTGTTCCCTCAAGTTGGAAGGCGGATGAATATTTTGTAATGAAAGAAAGCTAATATTTATTACATTTTCTTTTGGCAAGATATGAGTGGGAGATCCATAAGATCGTCAGCGCATTGGCACCCGTGACGTAGTTGTGGGCCGGCAGGACGAATAAATACCACATTATATCGCAAACTACGAGAGCCTCAGCTAGCAAGCAAATGGAATTGCTGTCTTGGTCGAGTCTCATCACTGATCTATTATCACGCATTGGCACTCGTGACGTAGTTGTGGGCCGGCAGGACGAATAAATACCACATTATATCGCAAACTACGAGAGCCTCAGCTAGCAAGCAAATGGAATTGCTGTCTTGGTCGAGTCTCATCACTTATCTATTATCACGCATTGGCACCCGTGACGTAGTTGTGGGCCGGCAGGACGAATAAATACCACATTATATCGCAAACTACGAGAGCCTCAGCTAGCAAGCAAATGGAATTGCTGTCTTGGTCGAGTCTCATCACTTATCTATTATCACGCATTGGCACCCGTGACGTAGTTGTGGGCCGGCAGGACGAATAAATACCACATTATATCGCAAACTACGAGAGCCTCAGCTAGCAAGCAAATGGAATTGCTGTCTTGGTCGAGTCTCATCACTTATCTATTATCACGCATTGGCACCCGTGACGTAGTTGTGGGCCGGCAGGACGAATAAATACCACATTATATCGCAAACTACGAGAGCCTCAGCTAGCAAGCAAATGGAATTGCTGTCTTGGTCGAGTCTCATCACTTATCTATTATCACGCATTGGCACCCGTGACGTAGTTGTGGGCCGGCAGGACGAATAAATACCACATTATATCGCAAACTACGAGAGCCTCAGCTAGCAAGCAAATGGAATTGCTGTCTTGGTCGAGTCTCATGATCACTGATCTATTATCACGCATTGGCACCCGTGACGTAGTTGTGGGCCGGCAGGACGAATAAATACCACATTATATCGCAAACTACGAGAGCCTCAGCTAGCAAGCAAATGGAATTGCTGTCTTGGTCGAGTCTCATGATCACTGATCTTTTATCACGATGTAGGCGACAAGCCTCCTTTAAGATTGTATACAAAACCATGAATTTGATAATTTTTCTTCAACACTTACAGATATTATAGGGATACAACGTATTTGCATTATTGATGATACTTCCTAGTCAATTAGTATTAGGGGTTGTGGCACATTTACTTATTATTGCTATATATTTTATTGTTTCTCGATATTTCAGTAATGACATTAATGTAAGTACTTCATTTCAACCCACTTACTAGCGTTTACTATGACTATGTGGGATTGCATGTGGAATTCAATATTTATAATTATCTACATTTATAATAAAATAAATGATCAACCCTGTATTATTTAGTACAGAGGATGGTAGAGCAAATTTATTTCACCTACTTTTTACAAATACGCGAAGTGTAAAAGACAGAAGGTTTGCCTTTATCGAAATTGGCTGCCCCATTGGCTGTCCTGTCAGTGCCACATCAGCATGAACATATGAAGTGAGCTATCAAATATGTCAGGTCAAATCCACGTCAAAATTTCACATTTGTCAATATCATTTGAGTTGAGCGCATATTTTCGACAAAAGAACTGACGTAACATCTATACTACACTGTAGAATCACAGCTATACAGCATGCTTCCAGCAATACCATAACCTGAAGATCAATCCCATCCTATTCCCATCCAAAACTACAATGTATTTACAAAGCATTTACAAAGTAAGGCACCGTGACATCGGGTGTGAGTTGGAAAACTGTTTGAATTTTAGGAATATGAAGTTGGAGTCAAGGTTAGAGACGATAAGGCGAGTGTGAAAGGACTTCGTGCTGGCATTTCAGTGATTCTATAATTGACTTATTGCATTGGAAATTCATTGAACAAGATTGTTTGCTCAATACATTTAGTTGCAGGTGGAATTGGTCGAAACTCACTATCCCAGAAACGTGGCGGATAATGAAGAATGTCGAGTACATTACATTACGGATTGTGGAGTAGATGGTAATTTAGGAGGATGACAGAAATGTCTGAGAGTGGTGGGGTGTGGAAGTGGCGACACATTTGTTTAGTGAGGAAGAACAGTTGTGGAAGACTAGACGGTGGAAGGTCGACTTATCATGGATTTATAAGTAGGTTCCCACTTATAAATCCATGGACTGGTGTTGGCTCGACCAGGACAATGACGAGGAAGTGTTCAAGGAGACACCAAAACATATTTTCTTCCCAGTTTCGGTGAGGTGGAATGATGTTGATGGAAATAGGTAGGACTGGAAACATCGCCTGATCTTGGTTTCAACCAGGAGAACGATGAGGAAATTAATACATGCTTCCTCCTACTTTCTCGGCTAGGAAGGAGGAATGTAACAGGTGGGCTTGGAGGAAATGAAGTCCACGGAAACACCAGGAAATGCTTCCTCCTGCTTTCTTCGGCTTGGAAGGAGGGATGTAGCAGGTGGGCTTGGAGGAAATGAAGTCGACGGAGACACCAAGACATGCTTCCTCCTACCTTGGTCGACCAGGAGGCAGCGCGTCTTAGCAAGGCCCGGCGCGCACCCGGCAAAGCGGTAGGACGCGGGCCCGAAGCCGAGGCCCAGGCCCAAGCCAATCCCCAGGGCTTCCGACCCGCACCGACCACCACCCATGCCAAATATCGGCCCGACTAAAAGAAAACAAAGGTGCCCTCACTTAGAACACTTGGAATATACGTCTGGTGTACCGGGGTACATCAGGAGGCAAGACAGATCATGCACATGAGATACGAGATGGATGTTGATTTTGTCAGATTAATCTTGAATGAGTACCGCTAAGATTTTAGCCCAGAGGTATATTATTTATTAAACAAATTGCCTGACTTAAAAAAACTATTGTCAAAAATACTTTAAATTACTACATTCTGTTTCTGTCTTATTATTTTAATGACAGAAGAATGGCATGCCACAAAACTCAGATCTACTTCATCCAAAAGTCACACAACCCCATCTCTCCCAATATAGAATAACCATAAAATCCACACTTCTACATGCTACAAACTCTTTCAGGTACAGTTCTACAAAATACGACCAATGAAAACAGTAAATAGGAACCCCACTTCTATGTGGTTGCTACTGGGTATGATTGTATCGATTATATGCAAGCGTATTTCTCATATTTCTATACGCTTCTGCATAACGGCGTTCAATTCAAGGTCACATTTAAAATTTTCGCGAATTTTTAAAGGTTAATCTACTGTAGAATATATGTATTCTATCCAGACAAGGAACCCCTGCACAATACCCCGTCTAATTCACATTCCTATAGATTGAACTAAATTCAGACCGCAAAGATATTATCTCAAGATAATCTGAAATATTTTAAATAATACGATATTATTATCATTTGCAGTTTGATCATTCGTCGAAGCGTATTTAGTGATGTTTAAAAAGAAATATTGAGGAAAACAAAATTACACAATATATAAGTTCACAGATTTTAAAGAAAACGTATTGTGAAATCTTAAAAATGAAGAATGAATATGAACTTTTTTTTCACATTTTCGTATATGAACTAAAGCACAAGTTGGGTGTGGTTGGAAGAAGAGTGGTTAGGTATTTCAACAATTAACAATCAACGAAAACGTGAGTATAAACGCCAAAAAGTATACAGCTTACTGAGAATTAAAATCGCGACACTATACTTGTATCAGTGTGTACGAAAACAAAACTTTCTATATGATCGGGTATAGTAAAGTAGTCAAAAAACAAAACAAAAGTCACGGAACAAACAACAACAAAAAAGTCGTCTAAAATCGCTCGCTTTACTATCGCTAAATAATGTGACTCACGACAGATCTTTGACTGAGTCGTGAGTCGTTACTTGCAGCCAGTGATTATGATGTTCAAGTTTCAGAAGAGGATGACAATGTGTGTCGGGAATCCTCTCATCTCACCGAGCTAAGTCCGAGATTGATAATAAGCGAGAGAGAGAGAGAAGGCGAACGAGCCCGGATTAGACGTGTTAAAGGTATCCCAACATTCTTTAGAAAACATTCGGGCCGGCGAACAAAAGTCAACAGCTAGCTTAGCTCTCTTGTAACTCCTCATGAATTATTACTTATAAGATGAGCTGGGGCTTTTCACATTTCATGGAGATACCGTGCCAGCATGCATGAGTGGCAAATTTGATCGAGAAGTCCTCTTCGCCGCTCAAGAGAGGGAAATCACGAGGCTGATTCGTTCGTATCTTCACATCTTCAGGTGACTGGCACATGACAATAAGTAGTTACTCATTTCACACTGAAGACTTATGGACCGTGATGGGGGTTTTACTCGAGTAAAACAAGATTTTCGCGGGTAAATACTCAGGAAAAGTATCATGTATGAAAAAAGCGTCCAAAAATTCCAGAATTCAAAATGAATATGACACCAACATTGTTACAGCCACCTCTATATGTCGTGATAAAAGCCAGCGATAAAATCAGTCTTGCAAATCACCCCTCGGTATAGAAATACCTGTATTTTAGGCAACATATACTACGTCTGTGTACGACTGGTAGTCGCGATAAGGGGTAAGTTTTCTCAGGACATATAGAGGTGACTATACAAGTGATGATTAAATGGTGAACTGGAATTATTACCATTATTATTAGAGTGGGAATACTTACAATGATATAATCATACGAGATTAATTTAGATTAAGATTACTTCATCCATTAAACACATTCCAATTATTATACCTTACACTATACAAAAAAAATATTGTGAGTTTACGATCTCTGAACAAATATAATCCGTCGCTCAATGTTCGAGCTCTCTCAATGGCTAGATTATAAATTCGTGTATTCCGTCAAAATATTGTACAATTTTAGATAGTCCATAGGTGGAAGTGTCGATGATTTTGGGACTATTTAAGGAGCTAACTTTCAAAATGCAACTTGTCAATATTGCGTTATTTTCTGTTGGATGTGAAAAAACATGAAGAGCAACAATTTTTACGCTGCAGCCTGATACTCGAACTTTTGAAAGTTAGCTCCTCATTTAACAATGCATTATTTTGTGAAATTTTCTGTGAAACTATTAAGATTGCAAATAAATTTAAAAAAAATATAATTCACAGAAGGTACAGCCAAATATTAGAAAACACATACATTCAATGCCTCATTAACACGGTTAGACTCTGTTGCCGGCCAAATCCAAATATGTCTTCATATCAAACATAATCGAGCCATATCGATATAGACTCTGCAAATTAGCTCGTATCAGTTCGCTGAGAAGTCGACAGGTGTGGCTGCAAGATGGCAAGCCATAAACGCTGGCTGTCACATACGATTTACAGGCACTCGGACGTCCAGATGGCTTTCACATTTGCTCAAGTAATCTTTAACTGTCCAATGTGCAGCCATGACATTGGTTCTCGTTCACAATTACAAGGGACATTTCAAACGGAGAAGAAATAAAGGGTACAGATTTTTACATTCTGCGAATAATAAATCATTGAACTATATAAGTTGAACTTCAGTATTTAAAAAATAAATATAATAAACGTCAATTTTTGCAAGTCTGAGAAGAAAGTTGAAGCACATACATAAAAAATACTATTTATGACGAACTATTTTTAAAATAATTTGAAATGTGATATGGGGATAAATTAATAAATATATAAGATTTTATTGCACATTTGATTACGTAACTCAAATATTTACATTTAATAATAATAATAAGATTTCCTCACATGGAGAGAATTTGAATCGTCAATTTATAAAATGTCCGCAAAATCTCCAGCTTTTAACATTTCTCAGATTGTACTGCTAATAATGAGCCTAAACAAAACAACCTCGATGCAGTTGAAGGGGCGTGGAGGGGGAGGGAGGACAACTACGCTTCAGCCAGGACAGCGTTGCAAGAGGAGCGGCGGATAAAACAACGCTTCATTTACACTGCTAGGTTCCTCCAGAGCTCCTCACATTGGTCCATATCGATGTAAACCAGTCCATTTGCAACTCGATCTTGCGACAACTAAGATACACACTGAATTGATGTAAGAAGAGCCAGTTGATCGTTCAACCACAGGTGTCAAGAGTCTGCGTGTCTCAATGAGAGGTGACATGTTGAGAGGAGATCATCGGGAGCAGGGATGCTGGATGCATGAGCAGTGTTTGAATTGGAAGTCAGTCCATAGGGCCCCCCATGGGGAGAGGGCCCCCCTGCACCATGCAGGTTCGGGGCGCACAGCCCGGGTTTTTTTTTTAATTTCAGAAATGAATTTGGTGCATTTCTACGCGATTTTGAAGCTATTTTAAAGTCTATTTATATCTCGACAAATGGCGTCTACAGTGGCTAAAATGTCCAAAATCTCTAGAAATGATGATATTTTAAAGTACATAGTGTTAATCTCATGGGGGGATGGTGAAGTGGACAAATTAGCCATGGGGGGATGGAACTATCAATATATTCCCCATGGGGGGATGCAATTGACCACTGTGTATGAGGAGCAGGGAGGAAGACCTCTCACAACATCGTCCTCTCGAACTCGGAAAGATATCGGATGGTTTTCGAACCCGGGCATTCGGATTGGGAGTCTTTGGAGTTATCGACAGATACAATCTCTCGGTTTTGTAATTTAGATTTTATCCTAATTGTTAATCCACTCATTCGTCTTTCTTAGTGAACATCTAGTTGAATTTGAACACAAATTTGTTAAATTATACATCTTTTCCTAGTAATTGCCACTTCAAGCTGTTTTGTGGTTATATTACCCTTGCTTTTATGAATCGGGCAGTTTCAAAAAATCAAATATAGGTATATAATTATTTAAAGATACGAACAACGCGCTGAAAAAAAATATGTTTAAAAAACACAATATCGTTCATGATACAAAAGTTGGCAATGCCAATCTTTTCCAAGTTTTCAGAGAAGGTTGCTCCTGCATTTTTGTTTGGAACAAATTTGAAAAAACCGTTTTTTACCAATCAAAGTTTCCAAGTCCGATAGATAACTTGACTACTAATTCATCTTTCTACACCCACTTATTGAAATCTAATTTTAAATAATCACACATTTTGGCGCGTTTGTACAACCTACAGTTTTTATTTTCAAATATGCTCTATCACGCGACTAATGTAAAAATCATGGTAAGTGATTCAATCAAAACAAGTCAAATCAATTCTTTGGCATTCATAGTCGAAATTATATCAATAAAACACATTAGAAATGAAACACACTGTAACTCATGGCTCGCCAGCGCATAGATTACACCTATTCACAGCATGCGGAAATGACACAAATTTCATTCAACATCAATTTTATCCCATTTTCATTTCCCAAATGCGGCACCGTTTCAATTCCAGCGCACTAATTCGACAAATCCGTAATAAATCGCAATAATGATGCCATTTTATTAACAATTAACCAGACTGGCGGGTGATCAAAGCAAGTTTGGAATTTCAAGTAGAACTTGTGAATCGCGGTCCCCCCTCTGTGCACATCGAGTCTGAAATCAACTGACGTACTCGACATCCTCCCGATATGAAACTCACGTCGGCACACTTCATGCTGGGAAAGTAGCAATAACGGGGGTGTAGATACACTCGATGTGGAGTGAACCCCCAGCCCCCAGCCCTCGACACAATGTGATGCGAGGGAAAACAATGTTGATTAGATGAGAGATGAGTCGCGGAGTTGGACGGGATAACATAACAAGTCAATTGCCGACACTTTTACACTTTTCTTTTAATGCAGTTGGGAACGAGAAGTTAGTTACGTGTTCATGAAAGAGCGTTTTTTAAATTTCACATATCATAAAATTATGTTCAAATCAAAACACTTTTACCAACACGTTCAAAGAGTTTATCTTCAAAATTACCAATTTGCTGAATTGAAATAAATTATTTTGAAATTGTGACTGTAAAGAAATTTTGAGGAGAACATTATAGTTTTATAATGAATAAAATTTTAAATCTCAAGTTTTTAAATGTTTAATTTACACATTTTACACTTGTACAAAGTATTTATAATCTCAGCTTTTCCTATTGTTCAAAGGAAGATAATGTTCCACGAAAAACAATCTAGATTTCCTCATTTTCAGTCATCAGATACAGTACTTATTATCCACCATATTAGTTACGTATTTAATTACTTAAAATTTAATAAGTAATTTCGGTAAAGTATTGCCTCTCCGAACTACTAATTGTAACTACTCCCTCAACAATATCCATTTCGTAGCTTCTCGGCCCAGAAATCCATACACTCTAATACCAGTTCATGATAATGAAGACGTTCTCTCATGGCATGGCAGTCTTCTTGGACGTCAACGAGGACAGAAGACAAGGGGTTGTAAAGTCAACTAAAACCAGAGGGTGGGGCATTCACAGCTCACTCACACCAACGCCATTCCTCCGTCTCCTAATCCTCTGCTGAATAGCCGACACAGCCACCTGGGTATGCTGATGCAGTAGAAATAGTGAGCACCTTTTCAAAACCACTTCGCCGGTGGGTGAAAGGCGTTCTATCCTTCAATGATTTTATTGACTGCCAGTCCTCTTGCAACGATAGGCTTTTCTTCATTTTTTTGGTTGTGAAGCGAGGTTGCCGTTTTTGGAATTTGACATGTTCATCAGAAGCCCAAAACTCGATTTTTTTACTGTGATTTTTCAAACCACAAAATAGATTGAACGCACGAAATGGCTTTCTAAACTTGATTTTATGTGTTTTCAAAGATTAACGGCATGCTTTTGCGTTGTTAACAAACTTAACAAACTGTTATTTTTATATTCGATTATGTTGATCGAATATGCTTTTTTAAATTTTATTTCAACAGGATGGTCGTAAAAATTTTAAATTGACATTATGGACTATCAAATAGTTATTAAATCGTAAATAAATCACTTCAGGTAGCCTGCATAGAAAATGGAATGAAGAAAACTATTTGAAAGATAATATTTTCAATAAATTATGTATTAATAATCGTTGATTCATAGTGAAAAGCGATTGACTAAGTGATATCGATTTATTCACTAGCCAATTCCATTCATAAAAAATATGGTTTAAAATTTAATTGTTTAAAATGTCTCAACAGGACTGTAATGCCAAAATATGACGCCTTATCACAAAATGTTGACTTTTTAATTCCGTTCAGATTGAGCACTTGTAACTTCCTGCAAGATTTTAGTAATCTTTCACAATTTCCAAGCACCTATGTGGTAAGGTACGGCTCGAAAGTAACACAATAACGAAACAATTCCATATGACAGTTGACATGACGAATAACCAGTTGCTATACTCAAGTCCAATCGTATTATAAAACACTTTTTTAATAGCTATTGGGGCGTATAATGAGAAGTACCATGAAAGTGACAAAACAAGGAGCATAATAAAAGTGAAATATATTCGAACTGGTGAATACATATCAAGTGCAATGGCCAAGAAATTAGAGTGCATGGCCTACACGTCCTATACGTAATTACTTTCTAAAGTAATATACATACCAATCTGCAATATTGTATATACCTTGAATACTGGTAGACATTGAACAAGTTAGTATAATTCGATTTAACCACTTCTTGTTATGGCCAACTTAATGGGAAAACGAAATAATAAATGTCAATTGTAATACTGAACGACTATGCTTGAAACAAATATATTACTTTCGAGTGAAAAAATCTGGTCTTTCATTTTATATTGAAGTGAAACTTGGTGCATTAGACTTGTAATAAATGTCGCAGCTAAGAAGATAGATAAAGAGGATCGCATTATTTTACTATGTTGCTAGAATGGATACTTTGAGGCTGAAGATTTAGCCGTTGGGACGACAACGAGATCGGCGACTGAAATGGAGCAATCAAATGAAACAGTACAAGAAACACACCCAAAGTAATGAAGAAGCTACATGACACAGAGGATGCTGCAAGTTTATATAGCAAGAGGTAAATTTTATCTTGGCGACAAATCCGATATTTGATACGAACTTGTTTAAGATCCTTGTTTTATTGTACTTTCAGAACAAAACTTCAACACCATTAGATCTGTACCCAGCACAAATATGTATTCCTTATAAATTCTTATATCATCCATATATTCTGAATAATCGTTCTTTACTTATTTATATTAGAAATTCCTTGCCTACTCGGTAAGTTACCTTTACCATTTTGTAAGATGCAAATAAAAATGGATTAACTAAACTAAACGAAAAGTTTCTCTTCTTCAAAATTACAGTTTTACCCCACGGTTTTCACAGTTATATTAGACTCATTTAATTATGCTATATAAATTGTCCTTGGCCGTCGGACCTTCCCCCGGTCTTGATTGCCGGACAGGTAGCACTCCGAGGGTATGACGGTATGACGGTATGACGAAGCCGTCAGGGCGGTTCACAAGAGAGCGGCTCTCAGGAGCATTGGTTTACCGAATATCGTGTGATTCGAGCTCCTCGTCCGGTGCATCGTGCAGAAGCCATAGGACATAAGACATAGGACATAGGACGGAGGACGCACGGGGGCACAGGCATTGCCAGATCATCGCATTGGCAGAGAGACTGACATCAGCAATCTCACATCTCTTTACACTTTGCACAGTGAGAGAGAAGTGAGTTTGTGGTCATTTTCGTCTATTCAGTCGCCGTTCTACAAAAAGTTAGAATTAAACGTCCACAATGTGTTGAACAATTAGCAATGTTGAACCAATTGTAGAAACAGGCTCACTCAATGAGTGAAAATATAAAAATTATCACCAAATAACAATCCCCAAATAACCTACCTATCTTACCCCATTCAATTCAATTCAAACCAACCTCACCAAAATATATGCATCGCATAATTTTTTAGACATAATATGTTCATTGAAATCATTTCAATGACTAGAGTCACAGAAATAAAATTCTATTAATTTCTGATATCAACGACTTTAAAGCTATTTAGCATAAAGTAAGCTATTATGATTGGACTGTATGTACAGTTGTGCACAGACGGTGTTGTTTACAGTTAAGTTACAAATGTGAGAGGGGAGTAGGGCATGGAGGTTGCATTTCTCGATTTACTGTTAGTGATAACTTCATCAGTTATTCTCATCAGTGGGAAATTACCGAGCAATTTTACTGATAAAAAGTTTCTGAACGTCTAATGTTAAAATAGTACAGTTTTAATACCATAAAACCTGTTCAAAAATAGGTCAAATCGGCACTTTTTAGAGTCTAACAACCTTCATAATTTCCCATCCCTTTCACGAAATACTTTCCCAAAATACCTGTATAGCATAAAAACGCGGTTACTGTCGGCAACAGCGTGGGCCTCTGACTTCTTCACTCGAGTAGAACGGTCGAGCCCTGGACAAAGCACCGCGTATAGACAACATTCAAAATTCACTGCGCATGCGCGACGTGCCGTGATGCATGTTGGGCTTAGGATGTGAAGAGTTTGACAGCTGCCTGGTTGACAGTGCTGAGATGCATAAAGGAAGAATGTTTTTCGGTGTTTGTTATGTTATATCATCTCTGTATTTAAATGTAACTAATTTTATTGGTATTCAACATTATTTTATGAATAATACTAAGAATAGCAGATCGTACGGAACAGTGTGTTGTGTTCCATTGAGCAAAAATAACACTAAATTTAGCCGTGAAGTGTCGTTTCACTACTTTCAAGGGACATTGATTTGAAGAAAGAATGAGGCGTGTGAGGCGAATTGGATCTCAGGGAAAATGTAGTAAATGGTCCCCTATTAAGAACCACAGAATATGTGGTGCACATTTTAACAAATCTGGTTATAAGAAATATGAAGAAAAATTGCCCTGTTTTTCCCCTAACAAAATGAATAAATGAATAAACCGAAATGAATAACCAATAGGTCAGATTGATTTGTTAATTAGTTATGTATACAGGAACATACTTTGTCTCATTTTGTCAGAATTTCTGACAAAAATAAGATTTTCGGCTACCTACAAATGTCCTGTTTGTTAAGAGGAAAAATAACTTGAATACCCCTGAAAGCGATAAATATGATTTCAAACCCAGGCTAATAATATCTACAATATTGGATTTACATCTTACACTAAAAAATTTCAACAAAAACATAATTTATTGCGTCTTATCCATTCTTTCTTCAAATCAACGTCCCTTGAAAGTATTGAAACAACACTTCACGGCTAAATTTAGTGTTATTTTTGCACAATGGAACACAACACATTGTTCCGTACGATCTGCTATTCTTAATATTATTCATAATTATGTTGAATACCACTAAAATTAGTTACATTTAAATACAGAGAGGATATAACATAATAAACACCGAAAAACATTCTTCCTTTATGCATCTTAGCACTGTCAACCAGGCAGCTGTCAAACTCTTCACATCCTAAACCCAGAATGCAATGTTGATAGTTGTAGATGGCGCTCGGGGTTTAAAATGTTGTCTATTCGGTTGTAGTGTGTGAGGGGTTGGGGGGGGGGGGGGTAGTAACACCCCGAAAGTGGTTCATTCACTGAGGAGGTTACATGCGTCGGCACGACCGCTCCATTCATAACGCATCGCCCGGCCCGAGCCCCGACTAGATGCCCCCAGAACCTCTCGTCGCGATCATGTGGCCAGCACACGCACGGCGATGTTGAGTTGAGAATCATTCACGACTTCCTCAATTTCTAGGTAGTCGGAAACAGCTATCATGGCAAGCAAACGTACACTTGGACAAAGTAAAAACGGTAGGTATTTGAGCAAAACGGACTGGCCTCAGATTTCGGACTCCCCCGCAAGATATTTTTTGTTGGCCCCATACTCTTTCATAGACCATACCGTACGTAAAAATCTTTATATATAAATGCATCTTTTTGTGAACATGTTAAAATATATAATGACACTTGTTCAATTATTGTAAATCCAGTTGAGTCCAGTGGGATTTGTGTAGTATAAGTTAGGTAATAATAACTAATAGTAGAAGGTAAAATAGCATAACCTCAGGTCTGATATGTATATCTAGGGGAGGTCCCAGAGCATCTCATTTTTGAATTTCACTGCAGATTTAGTGCATTGTAACGCGATTTAAATACAAATTTTGGTCGATTTATCAGCTAAATTCTTTAAATTACTTCAATTTCTTTTACTATCGATTATCGATACTTATATTTTTACCAAATATACGATTGGCTCCAAAGAATTTTTTTTAAACCGTTTCATAAAAACATGTTTAATTAATTGTTCAAACAACACTAAGAATCACACATTATCAACAGTTTTACCAACAAATAATATCAAACGCAACCTCAAGTTGTTATAACTTATATCGACGATGTTACAATAAATTACACAGTAGCACTAATTCGAACAACAAGAAAAAAAATATCGAAACAAAATAACGGATCAATGGCAATGAAGTTAGTAAAATAAATCCCAAACGGATTTTTTTTCAAATCAGGTTAAAAACGACAGAAAAGCTTTAATTACATGATGAGAGCGAAATCACCTGCTTTGTTGAATAAGATTTAGAAAAAGACGCCGCTTCCCTTCCCTCTCTCCCGGGCCAATTATTAGCGTTAATGAAACAAATGGCCCGCCGTATATTAGGCGAATAGCTCTTACTGTTGTACAAGAGAATAAAACAGAATTTAATTGGAGACAGCAGATTACTAAAGATTTCGAGTGAGCACCAAGAAAGTGGATAATGAAACGAAATAATTTGTCAAATTTAATTAATTAAGGGATAATCTAGAAAAACAATGTTGATGGCACAAGTCAAGTAATTCTCAGCCCCCCCCCCCCCCCCCCCCCAACACCAGGGTTCGCTGATATTAAAGTAGCGAGGGGTAGGTTTCCGGGCTGCAATATGAACAAATGAGAAATCACTTATAATTGTGCCCCGACACTAAAGTTAGCTGTCTTACTAAATACATGCAATCAAAAATCTTCACGTGAGCTGTCAGCAATTAAGTGTCTTTTAACACACATTTTGTATTCCAATAATGTATATCTTCGTGCCTATCTAATCTACAATTTTCATATCTGAAAACAAAATAAAATTTCCAGGTTTTACTCAAATTTGTTACAAAATAGACAAGAAAAGCAATTATTGTCCTTGCAAGAAAATCCCATTATTCTATACATGATAACAATACTCGTTTCAAAATATCACATAACATGTTTAGTGTTAAGGAGTCAATCGACCGATATCAAACTCCTCCACGATTGCGCAACCAAGAGATTTGTGAAAATGTCAGACTTTCTCGACGACTTACGAGGGTTGAGGACGCAGGTCAGAGGTCAATCACATCACGAGGGGATCTTACACAAGTCCTGACCTCGGGGGAACGCGTTACTGAGCGAGCACGGGCGCTGGACACAAGATGCCTCTATGAAAAGCGTCGCGAAGTGTTTGAGAGGGCGGTGTGATTCTACGGTCCATCGTTTCGACGAGGTGTTAATGGCTTTATCTTCAGGTCTCAGACGCTAAGAGCAATGGTAAGAACTTAAAAACAGGCGTGGAACCAGGCGGGTCACTTACGAAATTAACAACAAAACAAGAGATTCACATCTCTGGTCAATGTAGGCGGAAATGCAATTGCTCTGATGTTTACCACCTGCCTCATTCCCTCAGTTCTTTTTTGTACATTTTTCTAATTGTTCTGCATTATGTAAATTAAATCTCAATTCTAGTGACGTATTCGATCGGCGAAAACTATAGGATCAAACCATACGTGGCCAAAGTAAAATCGGTATTCTAAAGAAACGGATTGACTGATAAAACATTTGATGGCATCATCCGATGAAGTCTACGTTAACTCGAGTATAGATGACTGATTTCATTGATAATAACAAGGACTGATTGTCAATGAACCTGATCAGCGGCGAAACCGTTTCGTATATCGTTTTACTTTGGCCAAGTAACCCATGGTTCGAACCCTATAGAGATTTTATTTTTAATTTGACGTTCTTTTCACAACATACGACTAGACTTCTTACAAACCGGATACTGATAGTAGGTAAACTCATCAAAACATAAAACGGTATTTGAACGAAACGGATTGGCTGCTTGTCAGGTTCCATGACAATCAATCAGTATTATTATCAATGAAATCAGAGCTAGATGACGAGTTAGCATAGATTTCATAAGATGTTGCCATAAATTTTTCTTCAGTCAATCCATTTCTTTCAAATACCGTTTTATCATTTGTTGAGTGTACTTCAAGCAAGAATTAAGACACATTATTCAGAATATGATGCGACCTCATATGCTCGGCATACTCTCCGAGTCAACCGTCATCGCAAAAAGTTCAAATGGAATCGTTTGTATAATGGTCGAGGTGACTAATCCAATATCTTGTCAAAGGTTGGTGACATTTTATTAATCTGTTTCGATCTTGGCGAAGCAGAAAGACGCTGGCCAAAGCCGAAGCGTCGCAAGAGAGGGGCGTTGTAATGCAATTAGCCAATGACAAAGTGTTTCTCGTTCGCGCTCCACTGATCACTCGACTCAACTCATTCAAGGGTTGGAAAAATTACCCCCCCCCCTCGATTGAAAGAAGCGTAAGATCAAAAGACTAACATTAAGTGAGCTCTTTTTCTCTTAGCAAATAGAAGCTGGGATGCGAGAGGAAGAGGGGTAAGTCAAATCAGGCATTGATACATAATGATATGAGCACATGTCAACCATCATACACTTCATGACCACTATTGTTATTGGCATAATTGAATATTGATATCTGGGGCATATTTTGATATATTTGGATTGAAAATGTGTTCTTAGGTTATTTTGTCATTTAAATTTTGTATGGGCGAAAGCTATTTGTTTTATCTATTTCTTTTGTTTTATCCATTTGGAAACAAATTTGTTGAGATTTGTTTACATGTTTTTAAACTTTCTTGACTATTTACATTTTCTTAAGTAATATTTTTCGGACATTTCGTCATACTTTATTGTCCTAAAGAAGATCAAAATAGGGGAATCAAAACTAGAAAAAAATATATATAATTTTAAAAAAGTTTAAAATTACGAAATTCCAAAAACATACTTGTAAAAAAGTTGTGATTTGTTGATAATAATCTATTATTTCAGTAGAGTCAGAAAATTTTCAAATATAACTAAATTATACACTCAACAAAATAAAAACTGTATTCTAAAAAACAGATTTGCTACTGGTCAAGCTCCTTTACAATCAATCATTGATATTATCAATGAAATCAGAGCTCATAATAGAGTTAGAGTCGCACTAGTATAGACGACTACTGCGGTTGATGCCGTCAAATCTTTTAAAGCCAATTCTACTTCGAATACCGTTTTACTTCTCGATCGAGGGCTCATTTTGTTTTCCGATGGATGAATATTCTTATATCAAAACCTAATCAATTTTCTTTGACACATGATATTACGTGTATCAGCTAATTTGTACAAAATGTGCTAAATATAATAATCAATTAGATGAACCACACAAGATTATGTACCAGGGAGGAGGCGAATACAAAAAAATAATAAAGAATGCATACCATAATAAAGTGCGGGTACCAAGAAAAAGTTATTTGGCCGATTATAAATATGCAAAATAAAGTTGATATCTATCTAGGTTGATGCACATGCAATAAATCACAAAGTATGGTTGAATTCTTGCGACGATAAAAGAAGAAAAACACGTCAAAACACTTTTGGCCACTTCTCAATAATGTCGGAAGAATTCTCTGACATACCCTATGAGGCTCTGAAGATCAAGAAGTAGGTGGTGGTAAGGTTTCACGTTGTCGATCTGCCGAGATATACTCAATAGAATCCTAATAAAACAATCCCGATATCTCCAACTGAAAGCCCTGCGATCTCTACCTAGACAATGAGGCTGCGCAGGTATTGCTGCTCTCTTGATGATCTCTACACGCAGATCCTGTGCAGCATCCCGATACCATCTCACAGGGTTCAAGCTATGCCGACAGCGCAGTGCACAGGAGCCATCTTACATGGTGCACAAGATCACCATACGAGCATGCTGCACGTTTCTACAATCAAAGGAACGAAAAACAGAGCAAAAAATACCGATTGCAATTTTTTTCAATTCCTATGGTGATCTTGATATGTTTGTTATACGGGCTGAACACCATGTTTCCATGGGTGTATAAATACCTATTTACATGGAGCAAAAACATTTCGATGACGGTTTTGCAAATGAAGAAAAAGGTGGTTCGTAACAACCAATAATTAGGGTATTTTGCAGTAGATACGTTCATTATTTGGAACAATTTAACTGGATATAAAATGTAGTTTTCTCATTTTCAGTATCATTTGCTTTAACATTTATGTTTAGTTGCTGACAAAAAATAATAATTTATATTTTCAGCTACATAATCACGTTCAATGACTTAAAATAAAATTTACTTAGAACAGATTTTTCAAGTAAATTATTATAGACTACTTTGCAAGATTGGTATGTTTCATATGCGGTTAACTTCATGAATTATCATTTCTCAACACAAATAATATTCAACGCCATACTAAATCGCGCAAAACATAAAACCGTGTAAATGTGTAATATTCCAGTCTATGTATTTGAATGTCTGATGCACAGCAGTGGTCTTGCACAATCTGATATCGAGTATCCATCTTATGTAGATGTCCTCCACGCTAAAGATTGCCTCCATTGATACAATGTCAACCGGTGCATGCGCCATTTGCACACAATCAGGTGGATAATTTCACTCCGGACAAAGTAGCGAAGAATGGACTTACATTTTCTCAACTGTTTCTCATACTGCCGGCTCTGTAATTATACTGCGCTTCAATTCAGCAAACGAGAGATAACTTTCAAGTGAGGCAAAGTTATACATACTGCATTGAACATCGTTTACGGGAAGGTGCACAAAAATTACTTTACAAAAAAGGTATATTTCCTTGATTATTTATTAATAATTCACTTTTGTGAAAGGATATTGTAAAAATTATTTGACCTACGCATTTGATTCTGCATGAAAGGAACTCAAGTTTGTATAAAAGTAAGTATACACATAAAATTATGCAAAATCTGTATTTGAGTGTGTTTAAATTATAGCACAATATATCAATGTACATTACATTTCGCCATTGAAATATTTGTTAGAGTCTACTTGTCAAATAACAAGACCCTACGTACACCATAAACAGCTAATCTTCTAGGCAGTACATGAATAAGCAATGGAAGAAATGCAACACTTGAAGTCTACCGAAGAGAATAAGTTCGAGAAACCGAAGCTAGGGACTGTGGAAGCATATAATAAATCTACAGAGAAGAGAGAAGACTAAGAGAGAAAATGCTTCGCGTTCACAACGTAGTAGTTAAAACGCAAACGTGTGAATTAGTGTGAGTAATAGAGCGGGATTTTCAAGCCTTCTAAGTCATCCGATTTGTCCCCGCGAGAGAGCGAAACCTCCGGAGATTTTCACACAATGAATAACGAACGGCTACTTAATGAAGCATATATCAAAAGGAATAGAAATAATCCTACCGATTTATTAGCTCCACAAATAACGCCACTTCATAATATGGTATTTTACTAATAATACATACAACTCCGATATATCTCTTTTGAATATGGTTATGTCATAACATTTAGCAACATTCATTATTGCTTAAGCTACGTGAAATGAAGGGAAAAATCAAAACAAGCATATAATGTAAAGCCACACACTCTTGTCGTATGAATATTATAACATTTCGCTGCTGAGGTTCGAATTGCAAAAGAGAAGATTATATACACGTGGCTCAGCGTTATTCAGATGTCATAACGTATGGAAGTCTTGGCAAGAAAGAAACCTAAGAGGAACACCAAAGCTGTTGACGAAGATATGTCAAGACTCGAGGTATTCATCTAGCAACTGTGGCGTGGAGAATTAAAATGTAACACAAATAATTACATTTATTGTTACGTTCTGCAAAGGATCGAAATCACGAACGGCCTCATGCTGAAGCGAAGTTGCGTCCGCAAGTAGATATTTGCGGATGTCAGTCCTCAACACCACAAGACCGTGTGCTAATAATCTTATGGACGGAATCCAGAAGACTCTGGGCTCTTGCGTCGATAAATCTGGACATTCTTTTGGGCACGAGGTTGAAATAGACCAAAACTGCACAAGTTTGCAAGTGCAATTATATGAAGTGTTATACGTTTGATAGTATTTTCAATATTCCTATGATATTTACAAAATTTCTTTGAAAAGCAACTTGTAAATTTGATATATCTGGGTTTGTAAGTGGAACGGAATTAGGCAAAGGAATATGAATGGCATCAAACAGGAATTAAGGGATGAAAGCAGTTTAGGTAAAACAATGTGTAACGTCTTTTAATAACTCATGTAGCATCACACACAAATACGCAAGCACTGATGAAAAACATAGAACGAAATCACCACATTCTTCCCATCGGCCGGTGACAACTAAATGAAAACATAAATATCAGCGACATTAATTTCCCCCAATCAATTTGAATACCTGCATTTATCGCTGAACGTTTCGACAAATATTAGCCGCGTTCTGGCCTGATATGTCACCACCACCCGATACCAAGTGACAGTCTATGAAAGCGTTACCAATCCCACCAGCATGATCCCATGTTAAATACCTCGCTACCGAAGCATACGGCCACACGATCCCACAGTAATCCTACTTTTATACACTCGATAAATTCATCTCCTGCATAATTCATCCACCCCCTTCCCCCTCCTCCTCGTCGTCTCACCCCCCGATCATGACGGACTTGCGATAAGCGCATTGTTATTACCATTTCCGAGGATTAGGTTGTTTTGTCGCGGTTTTGACCATGAAGATACACACTTGCCATGTGTGTTGGTGAGAGACGCACTTTTATATGCCACAAGATTTATTACTCCGCCGGAAAAGCTGCACAATAATTGAGAACGCAGAGCGCCAATGTGGCTTCTTCGAGACCCCTGTATTTTATATGACATTTAACAAATCTCCACTTGCTAAATACTTTTCCACCACTGCCCGCCTCAAACGTTGCACTTTTTGTATTTTTAATAATTCTCATCAATCACTCGGAACTTATTAACACCCCACCCCAATTTTCTTCAAGAAAAACAAATTTTCTTGCGCGGGGATTTAAAACCACAAGGCCCGGAGAAAAGTCAGTCAACGCTTTTATGATTATTTCAACTCATAAATATCCCCCCCCCCCCCCCCCCCAACAGTTTTCACCGACGTGTCCCTCAGACTGTTCACTTCACCCCCCCCCCCCCCCCCCCCCCCCCCATCTCCCGTCAGAAAAGGACACATACAGACAGGATCAGTGTGAATCTGAATTGTTAATGTGGTCGGGGGGGGGGGGGGGGGGGGGGGGGGGGGCAACTTCGACGGTAGAGAAGTTGTCACTTCGAATTTTTATCCGCTGGCTGATTCGTAAGCTACGCCTACGCC